>PVLC010001417.1:0-108693 GCA_004027655.1 Graphiurus murinus
CTCTGATTGCTAATGATGTGGAACATTTCCTCATACATTTATTGGCCATTTGTATTTCTTCTTTTGTGAAGTGTCTATTTAGATCCTTTTCCCATTTCTTGATTGTGTTATTTGTTTTCTTAGCTGTGAGTTTCTTGAGTTCTTTGTATATTCTAGATATGAGTCCTCTGTCAGATGAGTAGCTGGCAAAGATTTTCTCAATTCTATCGCCTCAGGGCATCAACGCATGAACTCTACAGGGTATATTCTATATCTAAATCATAGCAACAATCTAAATTCCAGTTCAAATATTTAAATTTTTTACTTCCGTACAAATGTTTTCTAAAGATGAGATTATGTAGTGACAAATTACAAAGAGAAAGGGAAAAGAAATAAGGAATGAAGGAAGGAAGGAAAGAAGAAAAGAAAGAAAGAAGAAAAGATAGATGAAGGAGAAAAGGCTAGAGGGAGAGTAGGAAAGGAGAGAGAGGGAGGAAGAAGTCACTCTTATTTCATCTGTGAGCAGTTGGAATTATTTGCCTGAATATGTTCAGATTTGGCTTGGCTGTAGACTTCTTGGTATATTAGCGGGTAGTTTCTTTATTATATCATTACAGAATCTGGGGGAGAAAAATTAAAGGGTTGCTTTGAGTAGTTAATACACTTCTGGCATTTTTGTAAATTCAATTAATTATGTATGGATCATATTACATCTGTTCTAGTAATAACAACAGGTTGGTGTTTTCTGGTAGGGAAGCCAGTCCATCAATCATCCGTAATTATTGATCTTCAGATAAGGGGACCCATTCTGGCAGGCAAACTGCAACCATAGTGTGTTTTCATCTCTGCTGCCAAGACATATTTGTGCTCCACAAATCTCTTAAGAAGGCCTATTCTGTTTCCACTTGAGATATGAAATGGCATCTCAAGTGGTGATATATGTAGGCTTTAGGCAATCTTTTTCAATCATTATAACCTTTAAGCACCATTAACATCCCCCCGGATTCTTTGACCTTTTCTGTCTGCATTATGCTTTTTGACAGCTCGGCAAGAGAAGCACTGTACCTGACAGCTGGCATAAACACGAAATGTTAATACTCAGCCCACACTTAATGGTGCCAACCACTTACAGATACTCATGTGACATATTTTGTTGTTCCCAAAGCTGTAACATGGAGTCTGTATGAGTTTTCTTAATCTGGTACTAGTAAGCCACCGAAGTTATTTGGGGTTTCTGTAGCTGCAGTTTTGAGTCTCAGATTCATTGTCTTAGGCTAGATGGAGGTAGTTATTGAAGAGTCCTGATCCACATGGAGAGAAGTTTATGGGCTCTGCAAGAAAGAATCAAGGGAATTTGGGGACCATTAGAAGAAGATACAAATACATAAGGAGACATGTAATATCCAGAGGGGCAATGAAGCAATCCTGAATCAAACCATGAAAAGAGAAGGAACAATATTACATACTTCTAACAGGCATTTATTCAAGTTGCATGCCATAAAAGATATTAAGAGCTGGGCATGGTGGCACATGCCTATAGTCCCAGTACTTGGGAGGCTGAGACAGGAGGATCCAGGTTCAAGGCTAGCCTCAGAAAGTTAGAAGGTGCTCAGCAACTTAGCAAGACCGTTTTACAAAACAAACAAAAATGCAACAGAGCTGAGGCTTGTGTATTTGTGTGTTGTTGAGCAATGCCCCTGGGTTCAGTGCTGAACACACACACACACACACACACACACACACACACACACACACACACATTAAGAATTCAGAGCATCTTTTTTATTCTTAGTGAGGTATATTGGAGGTATGTATTGCAAGTTATGAAGAATTAACAAGAATTTTCTACTGAAAGAAATACAGGTTTTCTAAAACCAAGCCATCATGATCAGATCATCAAAAGATCATAATGGATTTTCCAGAAAGTAAAAAATATATGTTTATATATATCGATAACTGGATGTGGTCATGCATACTTGTAATTCCAGTACTTGGGAGGCTGAGTTCACAATCAGCCTCAGCAACTTAGGGAGACCTTGTTTCAAAATAAAAAAACAAAATAGGACTAGGTTTGTAGCTCAGCATGAGAACACTCCTGGGTTCAATCCCCAGTGCCAAAATAAATGTGTATTGATGAAATTAAAAACTAAGTAGATATCCGTATCACTCCTTACTTGAAGAACTTGAAAGCAAGAGAAGAATTGACATTTTAGCTAAAGAAAGCAAACATTAAACAAATAACCTGTAAATCTCAGCTGAACGTGTCATGAAGAGAAAATTTACAACCAAAGAGTGTTTTGCCAAAGGCATAGCATCTGAGTATATTTGTTGTGAACTTCCGGTTTTTGTACACATAATTAAGGACAGACATAGAGAACATATTTTAATAGTAATCAGAACAATTTTTATTAGATACCTTTATTTGGTGCATTTAATTATACATTGTACTGAGGTATAGAATGACAGGAAAATACATGCACATGACTCTTGGATCATTTGCATTTGGCTTATAAGGTTAAAAGGAAAACTTGAGACAAAATGAATTTAACAGTTTATTTGAGCAAGGAATGATCATGAATAAGGTAGCACTCAAAACCAGTAGAGGCTCAGAGAGCTCTGGAATAGCGCTGCAATAGCTCTGCAAGCATACAGCTTTCATAGGAAAGAAAAGTGGAAACATAACCCACTTGGATATAGCTAGATGTTTACCTTATTTGGCTGTGGACCAGTGGGATATACCAAGTTATATCACCAATCAGTGGACTGGCTATTGGTGGTTGTTTTGTTTTTAATGAGTTATGAGAAATGATTCCAAGTTAATGTTTATTTGCATAGAAGCTTCAGTTTCAGAGACAAGACAATCTCAGGCTAATGGGCTCCTTCCTGTTTTCTTTAATAGGACTGTGATAAGACTTCCTGATAAGGAGCATGACATATGGTCCTTATATATATGCAAGGCTCTTGAACATTTTGTGTCCTGGAAAAGTGCTTCTTCTGTGCTATCTGTAGGATATGGGCAAAAAGATAGAGAGACTTTATGCTTAAAATTGGACAATTGAAATAGGGTTGAGAATTGTAAGGACAATTATACCCTATCTTAGTCCTAGGAAAATACTAGTAAGATATAAAGAAAACAACCTTCCAATGTCCTCTTCAAAACTATGTCCCCTGTCTCACTCAACAGTCTCAATGCTATAATCCAAGTGGCTAAACCACACAAGGCAGATGAAGGAAGATTTATTTGCTCACAGGCTTTTGGAGATTTCAGAGTTCAGTTCATGTGAGGCTGGGGACTGCGAAGCTGAGGGCATGGTGGCAGGGAGAGGAGAGAGGGAGAGCAAGGGCTCTGCCCTCACATCATGGAGGCCAGAGCAAGAGAGCCAGCGAGCAAGGGGCTTCAAAGACAAGCACAGTCCCTAAGGCCACGCCCCCAGGGACCCACCTGCCTACATGACCACCCAGCAAATCCATTACAGTGGATTTGTCCACTGATGAGACGACAACCCTAATAACTATATCAACCCTGAGCTCTTCAGGGAACATTCATATCTGATCATAACACCCTCACAATTTTTCGTGGTTTGGAAATTCACATGCTGTAGACAGATCCAAAAAGCAAGCCAGTTTTAGGACTCAGTCATGTCCTGTGTAAGGACAGGGACAGCTTCCAAATCTAAGTGCCATTGGAGGAATTAAAACAGAAACCACCTCCTGAGCATTCTGCATTCTTTTCCCATTTCTGTGATACCTTTTAAAAACCAACCACTGTTGCTATACCAGGGAGATAATCCAGGGATAAGCGTTGCCCAGTGAAAACCTTTTATTAAAGGCCTACAACGTTATGTCCTGGAGAATTTTTGTTTTCTTTTCTTAAACACTAGTTAGATCGGATTTTCAAAAGCACATCAGAAATATTCCTGGCTGTAAATCCCAGGATTTATAGAACACAGAGTTGCAAGACCAGTGGGGAATTAATTTCTTTTGAAGCACATGAACTTCAAGTTTGTGTCCCCCCCACAGTGGAGGCAAATTTATTCGAGTTCTGTGGATGACCTCTTAAGGTCATACCTACCCCGAGTTATAAGTAGACTGTAGAGAGTCAATGATTAGCTGGGCCATCCTGGCTAGGGTGGAAATTATCAGGACAAAGAAAGATTCGCTGTAAGATCATATTGTTCACAGCTATCAGCAGGCTTTGGGCAACCTATTATGTATATGGCCTCTATGTTCTTCCTGCTTATAGACCAGGGAATACATTTATTTTACACTTCTTTTCTTTTTTTTTTTTTTTTTGGTGGGGGAGGTTTGCTACTGGGGATTGAACTCAAGGGCATTCTACTGCCAAGCTATACTACACCCAGCCCTATTTTTCATTTTGAAACAGGGTCTTGATAGGTTGATGAGAGTCTGTCTACTAGCTGAGGCTATCTTCAAGCTTGATCCTCCTGTCGCAGCCTCCCAAGTGCTGAGATTATAAGCATGTGCCACCACACCTGGCTCACAGTTACCTTAAATGTCAACAGGTTATTAGGGTTCATCAAAATGAAATACTTTTGAATGGATGCAATGCAGTAGTATACTTTACCACCAAGTATTTATTTATCAGTATTGTCCATATTTTTATGCATTTGCTTATTTATTTGTACAGGAGATTGAATATAGAGGCAGTACACCCCTGGTCCTATTTTATTATTTTGAAACAGGGTATCACTAAGGTGCCAACGGTCTTGCTAAGTTATTGAGGCTGGCTTTGAACCTGTGATCCTCCTGTCTTAGCCTCCCAAGTACTGGGAAGACCTGGCTATACACTTGATATGTTAAGATGCTTCCATAGAGGCAAAACGTTCTGGATCTTCTGCTCAAACATTGGCATGCCTCGGTGTTTTCCTCAGGTGTGATTCTTCTAATACCACAGAGTTCGTGAATTCTTCAGTATGTTCTTTTTTAAAAAAATTCTATATTGGTTTATCTTGAAATTTACATTAAAATAATTGAACAAACTCTCTGAGTCTGGTAGTGCACACCTGTAATCTCAATACTTGGAAGGCTGAGACAGGAGAATCATAAATTCGAGATTAGCCTTGGCAACTTAATGAGATCCTGTTTTCAAATTTTAAAAAATTATATATATACATATATATATATGTATATATATTATATATATGGCTAGGGGTGTAACTCAGAGGTAGAATGCTGTGGGTTCAATCCCCTGCACCACAAAAAGTAAATAAAATTAAAAAATAATTGAATGAAGCTACATGTGATGGCATACACTTGTAAATACAGTACTTGGGAGACTGAGATGGAGGATCACAGGTTCAAGACCAGCCTGAACAACTTAATGAAACTCTGGTGCAACATGAAAAATACAATATGGTTAGAAGTATAGCTCAGAGTTATGCCTCTGGGTTCAATCCCAATACCACGGAGGGAAGGGGGATGGAAGGAACTTGTTTTAATACTGAAATGTAAAATATAATTCAACATTCAATCTTCAGGATGTACTAAGGGTTTCTTCCATTCCACCACTGTAGCCTGTAAATCTTGGAGTCTGAGAATAAGCTACTTAGCAGGAGAATATGTATTTTTCTTTTATTCTTTTGTATAATTTTCAAAATGTGATGTAAAAAAAAAAGTAGAGTTGTCATTTTAGTTCTTAAAAGAATTAATAAGCACATGTTCTTTGTTGAAATCCTCCTGTATACATTTTCATTGTTGCTTTCTTTCTCTAGAAAAAAACAAAATAATTATAAGCAATGGGAGATAATGTCACTGTTATTTATATTTTAGCTTCCTTTGGGTGAGCGTACACATGCACAAAACATGTAGTTTCCTTTCTCTTTTTGGTGAAATTGTAAATTTGTTAAGGCAGAAAAGTATCCTGATGAAGGAAAATTACACACAGGTATTTTCTAGCATATACACCTACTGCATAGACTTAAGCTTAGAAAGAAAGAAAAAGTAAGATTTTAGAATGAACCTTAGCTTTCCCTTGAAGAAGCTTAATAATGATAATGATAATAATAATAAAGTCTATGGTTGCATCTACAAATGATCAAAGCACTGGCAATTATTATAGGACATTAAGAAAGTTAAGTAAATCTAAAGAACTAAGGTAGAATCATTTATATTACCACAATTTCAAAAGAGCCATCATTTTGCTTGACTTATTCTCAGTCTTATTTTTCTTATTTATTTATTTTATTTTGATACTGGGGATGGAACCCAGGCCTATTCTACTTCTGAGCTGCAATACATTCTATTTAATTTTTTTCTTAGAAACAAGGTCTCTCTATGTTGCAAAGGGCCTCCCTAAGTTGCTGAGGCTGATCTCAAACCTGAGATCTTCCTGCCTCAGCCTCCCAAGTACTGGGATGACAGATGTGTGCCACTGTGTCTGGCCTCATTCTTATTTTTCTTATGCTTATTCTCCCCATAATTAAAAACTACCATAAAAACACATTTGCACTTTTTTTCTATTATCATTGTACCTCAAGAAATTTCCAGTTATTATAAATACCTTAGAAGTAATCTTTTGCAAAAATAAATCTTAACTAGAAAAATAATGCCTTTCAATCATTCATTATCTTCAAAGACAACATTTTTATGATCATCTATATCACCTATGACATGTTGATTTTCTTTATCACCTTTTGCATGGTGGATTTTATTTTTGTTCACCTGTCTTGCCTTTGAAGTATTCAAAGTTTCACAGAGTTCTATCTCATAGACTTATGTATAGTTTCTGCCTTTGATGTCATGGTTGGTAAAGTCAGCCTTATCCTCACATTTAAAAACACGTGTATCATTTCAGAGGCATAGTCGATAGTCACCTGACTGCAAGGTAAACAATTATGGTAGTACACTCTGTGGCCGAGTAATAGCAGCTATCTCATGTAAGTTGGAAAGCAGAGAGAGGAGAGAGGAGAGAGAGAGAGAGAGGGAGGGAGAGGGAGAGAGAGAGAAAGTAACCAGTTACAGATTTAGTCTCCAAAGCCACATCACTAGTGCCCTACCTGTTAAATTACAACCTAATAAATCAGTTCAAATTATTTAATCCTTTTCTGAATTTATCCACCGATGAGATAAGAACAATGATTCCTCTGTGTCATCTCTGAACATTTTTGCCTTGCCAATGCATGAGCTTTTCCAAGGGACATTCTCCATTCACATCATAACACCCTGAGTTAGGGCTTTGCTAATTTGTCAACTCACCTCCTCAGAGCCAAGACTAAGTTTACCACAGGCGCTCAATAAACAGACATCAAGAGCCTGCTGGATGCTTTGAAGTTATTGGCTACCAACTTCATTCAGGGCTATGTGCAGTAGGAGGTTTCTGCCATCAAGATTAATCAAGTAGGGTTTGTGAAGAGAAGAAAAATAGAACAGCATGTTTCTAAATGAAACAAGGTAGAAAGTGGTGAGCTCCCAAGATTTCAAATTTTATAAGTTTGGGTGAACTTCGTTAATAGAAATAAAAGAAAAGAAGACCTATTGTTAAAGGCTCCAGGTAGACTATTAAAAACTTCCTATCTTCATGGCATTGTTCATATCCATGCCTTCCTTGATGTTGCTATATTTTTCACCAAGAAGAGGAGAGAAAAACATAAACCTTAGGGGATGTGGGACGTGCCCGCAGCATAGCAACCATGAGCCTGTGTTTCCTTTGAAGCCGCCTACCATTCTTTGAAGCTGTGTGCAGCGTCTGCAGTTTGCCCCATAACATATCTGCACGCTGGAGTTGATGCCCCAGGAAGATGCGGTGGGGGACGTCGGGGCCTCTCCTCTCCCAGCCTCTGCTCCTCCCGAACATAACCTCGAGTCTAAGAAACTTGAAAGTTGCAAAGTTGATTCCGAGGGGAACACGGGCTTCTTTCTTCAGGGTTTCCTAGCCAGAGCCCACTGTTTGGAACTCAGGATAAAGTGCTTGCAGATGTAAAAGTTAGATTGCAGAAGAAAGATGAGAATGGGTGGAAGGATGAATGTCCTGGAAGAAATGGCTGGCGGAGGAGTATGGAGCCAGGGATGCAGAGGTGAACAACCTCAGCTCTAACGCTGCCTCCTCTTAGCATCTCCTGGCTTCAGCTTAACACCACACATTACATGAGGCTGATTAGCACCTGCACTAATGGAGTGAAATTATGTTCCTCACTCACTTAACTAAGAGAAATAAGTGACCCATACATTTTAGAATTGCTCTTATGAATGCTTTTGGTTTTGGTTTTTTTTTTTTTTTTTTAACTCGGGGGCATTCTACTTCTGAACTATATCCCCAGCCCTATTTATTTTTCATTTTGAAACAGACTCTCACTAAGTTGCTGAGGGCCTTGCTAAGTTACTGAGACTGGCTTCAAACCTGCGACCCTCCTGTCTCAGGCTCCCAAGTTCTGGGATTACAGGTGTACATCACCCTGCCTGGCCACACTGGGTTTAATGTTGAATTTGACCATTACATGAACAAGTTTGGGGTGTGTGTGTGTGTGTGTGTGTGTGTGTGTGTGTGTGTGTGTGAGAGGGAGACAGAAAGAGAGAGGAACGAATGAATATGAGCAAAGGGTGTGTAAATCCAACTAGCATTATGCTGTTTTCCAATTCTTTTTCTTTATATATGCATGTACTTTTATTGGTACTTTGCAGTCTCATACCATAATGTCATTCAGAGCAATAGGTAACACACATGCACACAGCGTTTGGTGAGCTCCCCCAGCTCCCTCCACTATCCCTCCCCTTCCCCATACATGATATTGGGATTGTCATTGATAATTTCACATATGTACATGAGCATTTACTTTTATGAAAAGTAGCTTGGTTATAATAATCACAGTTCAAAACTCCATTTATAATGAACAGTTAAAAAGTTGTGGTTAAAGAAAACCTCATCTTGTGAGTGATCATATATCAGGGGTCAATTAAATTGGATCGTTTTAGGTTGTGGAACCAGAATGTGTTGAACCTCTTTTTGGATGATTTTTTTTTTTTTTAGGATAAGCAGGTCTTCCTTTATTTTATTTTTTTTATTGTAATAATTCGTGCTTTATATATATACATTTTTGTTAGGTACAAATTGATAAAGACAAATGTGCACACATTTCTCATCTGACCCTTTCCCCAATTCCTACCCCGCTCCCTCGCCCTCCCTCCCTCTCAAGTTCAGTTCAGTGAGTGACCTTGATATAATTGTGTAAGTACATCATGTGCCTTAGGATGCTCTCCCCCCCCACACCCCCCGTCCATCCCCTTCAGTTAAATCAACTTCTTTGTGGATGATTTTATTAATAAACAGGTTTTTTCATTGTGGCCAGGAACATAGAACTTGTCAGTTAGGAAGCATTTCTCTATTATAAATTCACAAGTTTAAACCTCTTCGGGTTTTTCTTTCCTCTTCTTCTAAACACCAGCATTAATATCTTTAATAGAAACAATGAAAATTATGTTCATATTATGAAAATCAAGATGTAGGAACTTCTTTCCTTGGTCTCATAATTGATTTTAAACATTATTTAAGCAAACAAATATTTTGTTAAAATGTCCTTGTATGCAGCCAGGTATGCTGGCAAGAACCTGTAATCCCAGTACTTTGGAGCCTGAGAAAAGAGAATCACAAGGTCAAGGACAGCCTCAGCAACTTAGGGAGACTCTCAAAAACTTAGAAAGATGCTGTTTGGAAATAAAACATAAATAAATAAATAAAAAAGGCTGGAGGTGTAGGTCACAGATAAAATGCCCCTGGGTTTGATCCAAACCAGTACCCAAACAAACAAAAACCAAAAAAATCTCTTGTGTGCAAATCACTCCTTAGATTACTTTAATTATTCCCAGATTCTTATATATGTTTCTTTGTGTGTGTGTGTGGGGGGGGGAGGGGGTACTGGGGATTGAATCCAGAGGCATTCTACCTCCAAGCTACACCCTGGCTTTATTTTTATTTTTTATTCTTTATTTTAAAGCCAGGTCTCACTAAGTTGTGGAGGACCTCACTAAGTAGCTGAGGCTGGCCACAAACCTGGATCCTCCAGTCTCAGCCTCCCAAGTACTGGGATTACAAGCATGCACCACCACGCCCAGCCTATATGATTCTTGAAAACTGAAATATTTGTCTATATAACCCAAAGTGACTACCAGCACTGATGTATAAAGCAAAGAGTTCTTATTGTATCTTCTGTAAATGTCAACCTGGCATAACATGTATGGCAATCTTAACCCATTAGCAGTCTTCTAATCTCTTAAAAGTGAACAACTAGAAATGTCTCCTTGCCACAGTTGCTTGGAATTGTCAATTGCAGTGACCCCTTTCAACCTCAAAAGGCACAATGATTTTTCACCATGGCCTGCAATTGCCAAGTTGGTATGAAACTTTTCTGAAATCATTCTTTCTCAAATGGAAAATTTTCCCCACTGGAGCTGTACAAAGGAGGCTTATTTTGCAGGCTAACACAAATGTGTTAATGACTAGGAAGCAGATTCTAATTGAAAGAGTAATGGCAGACGCTAGACTTCTATCATGACCCCGACTGAGATGGGTGCTCTTCCTTGAGAAAGCAATTTATTAGCAGTTCTGAACTTCAGTGTTCCCATCTGCTAAATGGAGATTCCAATGAACACCTCCCTGTTTGATGATAAACAAACTGGGAGAAAGTTAAAAGAAAAAGTAATGGGATCTTTGAAGAAGAAGAAAGAGCCTGATGTTTATCTGGAGAATCTTTGTGTAAAGTTAACTGACAATTTTTAATTAGACACATCATTGAGAAATTGATTTTTAATGATTTCTTAAGACCCGGTGATAAATCTCCATCCAAAACAGCCTGATCATTTTCTCTATAGAATACTGCTAGGCATAAGCAGACTGGTTTTTTTTGTTTTGTTTTGTTTTCATTTTTGCTTGTATTTTCATGATTCCTCCATGTAATTAGTCCATGGTATTCAGCATGCATTTCCTTTGCATGAACTCTATGCTGGATGCAAAGGATACACAGTTAGATGAGCCACCTCATTAGCCTTCATGCTACCTCTCATCCAGTAAGAGTAAGAGACACATGAGAGACACTTGTAAGCCTATGATATGTGACCAGTCAACATGCACACAGGTTGCATGGGTAGATACAGGTGGAACCACAGGTTACACAATCCACTCATGCTTTACCCTTGGCTAGTATCTTTCCCGCTTCTCTGATGATAAGATTTTGCATATTAGAACAGACTGTATCTCTCAGTCGGCATTCTCACTGATATTATCCAAAGCAACTGACCACACAACTTCAAGGAAGGAAGACGTGTTTACTCACAGTTTCTTTGGAGATTTCAGGTTCAGCCTATGTAAGCCTGGAATCTGCAGAACTCAGGACATGGCTACAGGAAGCTCAGGGAGGGAGGGAGCAAAGGGCTCTGTTCTCACGCCATGGAGGCTGGAAGCAAGAGAGCCAGCAAGCAAGTAAGGGGATTCAAAGACACAAGCACAGTCCCTAAGTCCATACCCCAGGGACCCACCTTCTCCAGACACACCCACCTGCCTAGGTGACCACCCAGTAAATCCATCACAATGACTATCCACTTGTGAGATTGCAACCTTCGTGACTTAATTCCATCAACTCTGAACATTAATGCATGAGGTCTTCAGGGGACTTTCTATATCCATAACATTTTATGAAAAGTCAACTATTTTAAGAACAAAATTTGAGACACACTTTTACACAGTTGAGTTAAATCAGTTTGAAAAATTGATACAAAAGAAATAAAAGAAATGTAGTTTATTTTTTTATTTTTTATTTTTATTTTTATTTTTTTGCATTACTGGTGTTTGAACCCAAGAAGGCCCTATTTTACTTTTTATTTTGAAACAGGGAGTCATTACATTACTGAAGGTCTTGCTAAGTTGGTGAGTTTGACCTTGGGTCTGAGATCCTCTTTTCTCAGTCTCTCAAGTATTGGAATTACAGGCATGTACCACCATGCCCAGTTGAGAGGTAGTATTTTTTGAAAACCTGCATGGTCACTACTTCTTTGATCACTTTAACATTTTACTCCAGACCCAAACCATGTGAAATGAGGATTATGCCCCTTTTTCTAGATAAGAAGATCCATGTTCAGACCAGTAAAATAAATTGGCTGGGGTGGATTGTTTAGTAAGTAGCATAGTATAGGTTGCATTTTTAAAAGAATTTATATAAGCCTTGCTAAATGCCAGGTACTATCATAAATGCTTTATAAATAGGTACTCATGGAAGCCATGTTTCAGTCTGTCTGTCTTGCTGTGTTCTTAGGGACTTTTTGATTTCTGTGTGTGTATTTTATATAAAGATGTAACCGGCAATGTGAATATTTTGACATATCAATGACTACAAATTAGCTGAGTCAAGCCAATCTTGGTTACATTCACCAAAGCATGTGTTGGTGCCCCCAGCTTCCTGTTGGGTAAGAATGGCTTGATTTCCTGAATTCTCCCTTCCTGACCTTCTACCCTATCACACAGTCTGAGGACACAGAGAGAAATATGACATTCTTTTCCTGTATTGTTTAGGATCTGGCAGAATAGATAGACAATAACAAAAGCAGCTGTCAAGGAACAAACAATACTCTTGGCCTGTGCAAGCATGTATCTAATCAAGATTTTTCAGCACATTCTGTTAATTACATTTTTTTAAGTCTCAATACCAATTTCTATTATTTGCATTTTATTCTAATATATTATTCATATATATTTCATTTTCAGTGCACATTAAGTAATTTTCCTTATTTATGTGGAATAATCAGCATCTTCTATTTATACAATCTTCTTTTCTGACTTCAAAGCACTTCTATGCACATTAAATTATTTATCATCATCACAGAATAACCAAAAGCCAAGAAAATCTTATCTTCTCTTAAAATTAAAAGCCACTGATTAAGGGTTGAAAGATACTAGTGGTTTTCTTTTTTCCAATGGGTTGTTTAAACCTTTATCACAAAGGCTTAAAAACCAGTGTCTGTCAAGTTTTGTGAGCGTCACACAATCCTTTTGAAACCCATGTCTTTGCAAAGTGGGGTTAACTTGCTTTTTAGCATTTGAAAGTTTCATATATGTCTATATAACCATGCTTTCCTTGGGATTTACTATACTGTGCATCTTAGATAAACACCACCACCACCACGATCTTCATCATCATCATCGTCGTCTTCATAATGACTGTTACTATTAACTAGAGAGACAGAATAAGATTGTCACACATCCCAATAAAGTGAGCATTCAGCCAGACACGGTGGCACACGCTTATAATCCCAGTACTTGGGAAGCTGAGACCAGAGGATTCAGGTTCACAGCCAGCTTCAGCTACTTAGTGAGGCCCTCTGCAACTTAGTGAGAACTTGTTTCAAAGTAAAGAATAAAAAATAGGGCTTGGGGTGTAGCTCAGAGGTAGAATGCCCCTGGGTTCCATCCCCAGGACAATAAATAAATAAATAAATAAATAAATAAATAAATAAGCATTCTTCCTGCCACTTGAATGAGAGATCTTTTGCCATTTCATTCTATACTGTACTTAAAATTAAGTCTTCTATTGTGTGTGTGTGTGTGTATGTGTGTTTGTGTGTGTTTGGTTGCTTCAAAGTCACATTATTTTCCCATTGCTGTATGCTTAATTAACATCTTGAAAGTGTATTTATTGAGTTGGGCATGGTGGCACATACCTGTAATTCTAGTACTTGAGAGGCTGAGACAGGAGGATCACAGGGCTGGAGGTGTATCTCAGAGGTAGAATGTCCCTTGCTTTAATCTCCAGTACCACCAAAAGGAAGGAAAAATGTATATATTTTATTGAGATTTAGTACATATTATTTCCATTAATTAGATTCAATTCTTTTTCCCTTCAATTTTATACCAATTAACATACTACCCTTTGAGTTTTTGACTTAATAATTGAGAAGAACAGTTTTGTCCATAAATTTAAATCTCCTAATCCCTTACCTTCTGTAGACTCATTTCTATATTAATTTGAGCCGAGCATCTCCACTGAGTGCTCTAATTAGATAAGTTTATTATTATTATTCTTTTTGAATTTTCCCATGAGAAAGAAGCAATTTTCTGAGATCTCTCAACCATGGATCTCATCCTGCTACACAACCTCTCCTCTGCCTTGATAGCTAATATTTTTACCTTTCGGTTATTGAGATTTTATAGAATGTACTTTTATGATGTTCCCTGTGCTTGGAATCACAATTGTTGATCTACTTTTATTGCTATTAGTCTCTCCAAGGTGTATCACTTATGATTGTTCTCAGTCTATTGATGGATGGTAAAATGTCAGGTTTGACATTTGTAAATTCTACAAATGCAACTGGAAAACCTTATGCTATCTGGCAGATTGGAAATATAGACCTCTTTGGCTATCTTTTTTTGTTTCCTTGTTTTTGTTTTTGGTATTGGGATTTAACCAAGGGGCATTCTACCTCCATACTACACCCCTCGCCCATCCTTAAATTTTTGTTTTGAAACAGGGTCTTGTTAGGTTGCTGAGAGTCTCCCTAAGTTTCTGAGGCTGGTGTTGAACATGGGATCTTCCTGTCTCAGCCTTCCAAATACTGGGATCACAGGCATGTGCCACCATGCCTGGCTTGCAGAACTGTTTCTGACCCCTCTTGTTCTCTAACCTCATCTGTACTGCTTTCCCCACTTCCCCTTCTATTCCAGCCATGCTGACTTTCCTGACTTCTCCTTCGACCCAGCAGCCTCAGTTCTGCCTGACCACATTTGTGCTGGATGTTCCCACAGCCTAGAACTCCCTGATCTTTTCCAGGCTTCCTCCTCTCTGATAATCACATTTTCACTTCAGTTTCCTCCTTAATAACACTCCCATCATGAAAGGGAGAGCCACATGCTCTGAAAAATGTGCTAGGGAAGGGACACTGAATTAAAGAGAGGGAAATCAAAAAGCTTAAGAACTATGTGAACCGATTTTTTAAAATTATGGGCCTCACTAAGTCAATGAGGCTCGTCATGAACCTGTGATCCTCCCACCATACCTGGTTCATTAACTACTTTTTAATTATTTTTATTTTTATTTATTTATTTTTTTGCAATACTGGGGATTGAACCCAGAGGCATGCTACCTCCAAGCCACACCCCCAGCCCTTTTTTTCATTCTTTATGTTGAAACAGGGTCTCACTAAGTTGTGAAGGGCCTCACTAAGTATCTGAGGCTGGCTGCAATCCTCCTGTCTCAGCCTCCCAAAAACTGGGATTACAAGTATGAGCCACCATATCTTCTTCAATCTGGAAAAAAAATACATTTTAAGTAAGAAGCATGTAGAGGGTAGGTTATTCATGGGAAGCCTGTCCTCATTTAGGAGGGCTACTAACTTCATGTAAATCTCAAGATGGTCATAATGTTTAATTAGGCTGCCAAAATAAAAACTATTTAATCACCTACAGATTACAGACTTATGTTTTTAATTTTATGTCTGTATAATACTATTACTCCATACTTTCTTCAGTCTGGAAAAAAAAAAACAACATTTTAAGTAAGAAGCATATAGTCAGGCAAAGGGTAGGTTCTTCATAGGCAGCCTGTTTTCATTCAGCAAGGCTGGTAACTTCCATGTAAGTCTGAAGATGATCATAAGGTTTTACTGGGCTACCCAAATCAAAGCTATTAAAACACCTTCAGATTGTAGGCTTTTTAATTCCTCTAATAAGACACATCTCTCATAATTCATGATGAGGAACAGGTTCTTATAATTTGCTGAACAGAGTAGTGGCAGAGAAACTAACCAATGTAAAAGAAAATTGTTTCAGAGTACACAATGCCTTTTTAATTCTATCTTTTCACCTAAATTAACCTCTGTATCATAATTCTCATTGTGCAGTTATATATGCCTATTTGTCTGAGTGCTGGTAAATCTGACTTTTATTGTTATTTCATTACCACCTTTATAGTGGTGTAATTCGTGTTGGGAGAGCATCTGTTGGGTGTTAAGTAGGTATTTGAGGAACAGATGGGGGGTGGATGCTGGGAACTGGGGAAGGCATGGGGTTGATCCCATTTCCCTGGAAGGCTGGGGCTAGTTTGTCCATGGTGAAGACACGGTATAATTCTCTGGGGAAGGGGTACTGGCCTTCTGTGATTCTTTTTGCTTTTCTCTCTTTCCTTCCTTCCTCCCTCCCTCCCTCCCTCCCTCCCTCCCTCCCTCCCTCTTCCTTCCTTCCTTCTTTTCTTTCTTTCTTTCTTTCTTTCTTTCTTTCTTTCTTTCTTTCTTTCTTTCTTTCTTTCTTTCTTTCTTTCTCCTTTTCTCTTTTGTTACTAGAGATTGAACCCAGGAGCATTCTACCTCTGAGCTACACCCCCAGCCCTTTTATTTATTTATTTATTTATTTATTTATTTATATTTTGAAACATGATCTCACTCAATTGCTGATGGTCTCACTAAATTGCTGAGGCTGGCCTCAAACCCTTTTGCCTCGGCTTCCCAAGTCCTTGAGATTACAGGCGTGCACCACCACACCCAGCTTCTTTCTGCTTTCACACTGTGTCGAGAAGCTTCCAAATGGGTTATATCTATTTCTTGCTTTTTTGTTGTTGTTGTTTTGTTTTTGTTTTGCTTTTATCCAGTGCAGCTCAAATCTTTCTGGGTCCTACAGATGGAAGAACATTGACATAGAGAACGGTAGAATCACAGCCAATTATTCTGTCATGAAATAGACTTCTTAAAAAAAAAAAAAAAGAAGAAATAGGCTCTCAGCAGAGAGATAAAGTATAAAATAGCATGCTGTTAGAATTGTTTAACATTTCTCTTCTATACATGTAGTCAAACTCTTTAACAAAAGCCAGGATTATGGGCCGTTGTCCCAAGTAGGTTAAGTCCTGTGAGTTTGGGGAATCCACATCATTTAGAACTGGCATCCACCGATGGCATCAGCTCCTTAATGAGCCTGCTTGGCTAATAAATGTCACTTTTGTTCTTAATAGTTCATACAGAACATTTTGAAGATCATTGCATCTAATTCCTTGTACCTTTTAACTACAATGAGAGGTGAGGGAGGCATGCAAAAAGAGGGATCAATTTAAAAGCAGAGATTAATAATAAAAAAAGGGGGGGCAAAGGTTTAGTGTTGACACCTACAAATTATCATTGTGCTCTTTCCCAAGAATCTTAATTGTGTCTTTCAGGAGCTCATTATTTATTTCTGAAAGGAAAAAGGAAGCTCCCCTTCAAGTCAGTGGTGGGGGATCTGAATATTAGGTCTGTGTCTTGCTTTTATCTTGGCATATGGAAAGAGAGCTTGGGTTTGAGAGAGAGAGAAAGAGAGAAAAGGAATAAAAATGGCAGGTCTGAGTTAGTGTGCACAGAGTTGATTATATCTTAAGAGTGGGGGCTTAAAAACTAGGCTGGGTTTAAACTTTGCTTCCCCAACTTGCATCTAATTTAACATTTATGGGCCTGAGTGCTCTTATCTGCAAAATGGGCATAATATGTCCTATCTCGTGGGGGATGATGGGAAGGTCAAAGAAGACATTAGTGCACTGTAGCATCATAGCTGGCACAAAGTCAGTGCTCCTGAAATACGACTATTGCTTCTACTACTACAGCTAGTATTATTGCTGCTGCTTCTACTATTATTAAATGTTTTCAATATAGGTCTCCTAGAAAGCAAAAAAATAACACCCCTTTGCAAGTTAATTTTGTTCATCGTGTTTGGTTTATATAAAGTAGTTTTGAAATAGACCTTGAGAAGAACCAGAGAGAACTTGCTTACAAGAAGCACCAGAACTTGTTGTCTCTCCTGGAACTACAAACCTCATACTTATTAAGCCATGTGCTAAAATAGCTTCCAAATTTAATCCAAATAGTTAATTTAGTGATGATACCAGGAAGGCTTAATTTGATGTAATCCTTCCAGAAATATAGAAGTTAATGTTGACTCAATAATGTTTGTCTCTAAATGCCTACTGTAATATGTTGTGTTGGATAAGCAAGGGTCAGTTGTCTCTAATAATTAAAATCTTGTTTTAAATATCAACCTCAATTTCTCCCGCCAATAACTTGTACACAAAGTCGGACAAAGCCACCTGTTGAGAGTGTGAATCCAAACTGAAAAATTAATCAGCCTTGTCACACAAATGCCAAGAGTACATATATTGATCTCTAATACACAAAACAGCAGGAACAGGCTTCAGTAAATAAAATAAAACGCGGCAACTAACATAAGAGATGAAAAAGGAGAAAGTCTGGTGGGCTCCTGTCCTGAGTTCTTATAAAAATCAAGTCCCCTGATTTGAGCCAGGACTTCTTGCTGTGTGGACCACAAGTGTGTTCTTTGTGGGGATTATAAAAGTCGAGTTTTAATTTGCCAGTGTGCCTGTGGGCAGTTTTGTGGAATGCTCTATGAAGAAGAAAATATAGGATCGATTGTACAGCCAAGGACTGTTGGAATCTTACTTATCAGGAAAAGCTTGCTAAAGAATAAATATATTTAGCTGGGCATTGTGGCACATGCCTGTAATCCCAGTACTTGGGAGGCTGAAACTGGAGGATTGCAGGTTTGCAGCCAGCCTCAGCAACTTAGCAAGGCTTACAGCAACTTAGCAAGACCCTGTTGACAAATAAAAAATAAAATAGGTCTAAGAATATAGCTCAGAGGTAGAATGTCCCTGTGTTCAATCCCTAAGAAAACACACACACACACACACACACACACACACACACACACGAATAAATATAATTACTAGCATTAATTTTATTTTTTTTACTGCCAGGAAAGTTTCAATAACAAGAAACACATTACTAAGTTTTGAAAGCTATTTTCTATGTATCCTTTTTTTCTCTTCTTTAACAGTTATAAAAACCTTTGAGTATTTGAGTATTCATGTGTTAATGTGCTATAACTAGCCTTACATTTAGTTTTGGAGTTCTAGTTAAAAATACTTGCACCCTAAGAGCAGTGATTTGATAGTCACTCAATTTTTATCTTGTAAAAATTATGCAGTTAAAATATGGTGATGTTTTATATACCCAATAAGCTTCTAATATAGTAAGTTCTTAGTATATTTATGTTGTAGTTTTTTTGTTTGTCTGTCTGTCTATTTTTGTAATACTGGAGATTGAACACAGGGGCATTCTACTTCTAACCTCTACCTCCAACACCGTTCCTTTATTTATATTATTTTGAAATAGAGTCTCACTAAGGTGCTGAGGGTCTCATTAAGCTGCTGATGCTAGTCTCCAACCTGTGATCATCCTGTCTCAGCTTCCTAAGTACTGGGATTACAGGCGTGCACCACCATATTGGGCTTGTAGAATTATATTTAAATGAACATCCCTTTCGAATGTATTATTCTGAGCTCTTTATTATTTTTAACTAGATGTTAGATGTCCACCCTTTGGGAAACAGTAAGGTGATTGTTATATAATGAAACTCTTTTTTTAATCAGAAGTCATGGTGGCAGTGTGGCAGGTAATTTGGCCTCTTAGGAAATAGTGCTAGACCAGGGTATCCGAGCTCCCAGCCAGGAGGGCCACCATGGGCCGATCATCCACCTTTAAACATCCTCCTGTTAACCCAGGAGGAGAGTTCATCAAACTAAAGAAAAGGAAAGAACAGTTTTAATTATCAGAGCCCCACTGTATATGGATGATGTTAAAATGTTAAATCCAAATGAAGTGGCTTTTTTTTTTTAACCTTGTATCATATGTCATTGGCAAGGTCGAAAAGTTAAGTGGAAATGGGGACTTTTTCCTCGTTTTCACTTAATACCTGAATCCCCCCATGGTGCGGAGCTGAGCATTGAGTGAGCAGCTGTTCTGATGTCAAAGGCAAAGCTCGCTCACTCTCCGGCTCCTCCAAGGGACGCAGTGAGGCGTTTGCATGGTTTAAGATGAGAGACCATCAACTGACATTTAGGAATGATTATTTGGATTATTACATTTGGAAATATTTTCACGAGCGGCTTAGAAATAGAATCCCCGTTCCCGCTGGCTTTCGACCCCGTGCAGAGACGCAGGCCTGCCTCCGATCTTGCCACCTGCGCTGTGAACCGGCCTCCACTGCGCCCTTTCCTCTGTGGTTTCATTTAGCAGAAAGGACGCTGTGTCTTCTTCTCATCCCTGCATTTTTTTTTTAAATTTTGAATATTTTTCTGCATCAAAGTTCAGACCTTTTCACTCTCTATTCAAGGATGAGACGATGGTTTCTTCAAAACATTCACATTCACTTCTGTTCTCTTGAGAATCACATTTCTACCCTGTATTTTTTCCAGCACAATTCTTTTATTTTTCTCTGTCTTTAGACATCTGTTCAAGTTGGCTGTTTTGATGAAACTCAGGTTTTGCCTTCTCCTCCCCTACAGTGTTATTTATTTATCTGTGGTACTGGAGATAGAATCTGGGGGTATTCTATCTCTGAGCTACACCCCTGCCCCTTATTATATATCATCTGGAAACAGGGTCTCAGTAGGTTGCCGAGAGTCTCACTAAGTTGCTGAGGCTGTCCTTGAACCTGTGACTTTCCTGTTTCAGCCTCCCAGGTACTGGGATTACAGGTGTGTGCCACCACACCCAGCTTCAGTTTTATATATAATAACAAACATGCAGCCAGTGGTGTTTATCTCAGTGTCTCCTAAAAGTGAAACAAACAAACAAACAAAAAGCTGTTGGAAAAGGATCCCCACCATTCAGCCTGCTCATTCTTAGGAGTCTGGTGTCCCCTCCCTGTGCACGTCCTTGGCACTGGCACCTTAAGCTCCTCAGTTGATTTTGTCTGGCTCCCTAACCATCAAACCTTCTCTCATTGAATCAAGCAAGGTTGGTTTACTGTAGTGTATGTTATATCCCCACCTGTCTGCTTCTTCTGAAATGTGACAGACAGACAGACAGACAGACAGACAGACAGACAGACAGATAGACTAGGGATTGACTTGATTGAATCCAGGGGCATTCTACCTCTGAGCTACACCCCCAGCCCTATTTAAATGTTTATTTTTGAAACAGGGTCTCACTAAGTTGCAGAGGCCTCACTAAGTTGCTGAGACTGGCCATGAATCTGTGATCCTCCTGTCTCAGTACCCCAAGTACTGGAATTACAAGTGTGTGTCACCACCGTCACCTTTTTATTTTCTGAAACAGGGTCTCGATAGGTTGCTGAAGGTCTCATCAAGTTGCTGAGGCTGTCCTCCTGTCTTGAATTTGCTATCCTCCTCTCTCAGCCTCCCAAGTACGAGGATTGCAAATGTGTTCCATCAGGCCCAGCTTGAATATTTAGCTTCTTGATAGGTTCTTCACCCAGGACAATTAAATAAGACACAAACAAAAAGTATTAGCTGTAGCCACATTGGTTGAAAATCTGCTTTGTATCTCTCATGCCTGTAAGTCCTCTATATGTGAACTTGGCCCTCTGGACCCCAGGGTTCGACAAGTGTGAAGTCGACCAACCATGTGTCAAATATATTCTAAAAAAGAATCATATCTATGCTGAACATGTACTGAATTTTCCTGTTATTGTTCTGTAAGCACTGCAGCCAGTCCCAACTTGATGAGGGCTCTACTTACAATTTTTCAGCTTAACTATGCGGTGAAAGCTGCAGGCATTCAGTAAAATTGCACGTTGGAGTTTGAATTTTGTTCTTTTCTTGGAGTAGTGAATGCACATATGTAGCATAGTCCTCTTTCCCTCGATGCTGGCAGGAACAGTGAGCCTCAGCTCCCGGAGGACAGCTCCACCATGCAGGCGAACAGCCAAGATTCTACAGTGCAAGTGCACTGTGTTGCTGATTATGACTTCCTATAGGTTGGGTGTATTAAATACAGGTTTTTGTTTGTTTGTTTGTTTATTTTTCTTCCTTGGAATTGAACCCAGGGGCATTCTACCTCCAAGTTATATGCCCGTCCCCTTTTATTTTTGAAATAGGGTCTCGTCAAGTTTCTTAGGGGCTCACTAAGTTGCTGAAGCTGGCCTCAATCCTGTGATCCTCCTGTCTCAGCTTCCCAAGTACTGGGATCACAAGCATGCACCACCATGCCCTGCTTTAGATGTATTTTGAATTAAGATATTTTCAGATAATAACCCCATCTTAAGTTGAAGGGTTTCTGCACAGCATAACAGTTGTTTATATAGCATTTACACTGTATTAGGTATTATAAGTAATTGATAGATATCTGAAAGTATACAAGAGGATATGTGTAGATGAAATGAAAGCATATCATTTTGTATAACAGAATTGAATATATACTGATTTTGGTATCCACAGGGGATCCTGGAACAAATTCCGTATAGATACTGAGGGACAACTATAGTTTCTTCTTTAATCCATACAGTAAACCATTGTGTGATAGATACTCTTATTGTGTGATCTGTCACTTATGTGATAGAGTGTGATAAATACTCTTATTATCTTAATTTTACAAACAAGGAAACTGAGGCATAGATAGAAAATGAAACTTACCGTGGGTCACAAAGCTGGTAGGTACTGAACTAGAGTTGGATCCTGGTCAAGGTTTCTTATTATTGTTTTTAATTTTTGATTGTTTAGTTTTTTTCCCTTATTTGGTACCACTACGCTAGATTGTGTTTTCTTGGTTTGTTTTTTGTTTGGTTGTTTGTTTTGGTACTAGGGATTGAACCCATTGGCATTCTACCTCTAAGCAACACCGTCAGCCCTATTTTATTTTGAAACAGTGTCTTTCTAAGTTGCTGAGGGTCACACTAAACTGCTGAGGCTGGCCTCAAACCTGCAATCCTCCTGTGTAGGCATACCAAGTGCTGAGAATTGTAGGCATATGCCACCATGCCTGGATGTTTTATGTATTTTTGATTGAGAAAAATATCTGACTCCCAAAAAGGACAATGAATTAGTAATTTTTTTCTGAATGCATATTTTTGTTTTTCACAGTATAATTCACACATTTTAAATAGCAGAACCTACATATATATTTTTCACCATGTAAATTGTTTAGTCTCTCCATCAACCACAACATGCATATGGATTCTCAAGTCCTTTGGCAATTCCACAACCAACCGATCCGTGTCTTGCAGATGGCATCCAGGGTATCTCTTCAGATACTCTTATTTCAGGTAGTTCCCCTGAGACCAAAGAATTTGAGCAAAACTACCAACGATGACAAACATAAGCCTGATCCTCAGATTCTGTGATTCCAATGCACAGATCTTTCCTTCTTCCATAAATGACTCCAAAAAGCTACTTCAGGTTGTTTTTAACCATAAAAAAAAAAGCCTAGTCAAACAGTGTTGTTTCTTTAGCAGTGTTTCATACTCTGCATTTCTGTTATCTCTCACTGTCATGGCTATTTTTCCTTGTTTGGTGATAGAGAAAACTTTCCTTCCCTTTCTTTATCTCTAAGGGGCCAAAAGGGGGATTTGGAGAGACACCCCGTGTTCTTTTCACCTGCTGCCATTAAAGTTCATCTGGTCACCTCCATGGGGCAGAAGATCACACGCTTCTTGCCAATACTCTTTTCTTTCCTTTATCTCTACATTTCCTCTGAAGAGCAAATTGGTGCAAACAACAGATTCTCTGACTCACATTTGAAATTCTCTCTCCAGAGAGAAGCAACAAAATTTGTTATTTTTACCCTCACTCCAGTATGATAAGTGTCTACAAGTATTAGAAATAGAGCAGAGAGCTGTGAGGCTGCTCGATGTAAAATATGGCACTCTAAATATTCAACACAGCTAAATTGGATAAATTGGAAAGGCCTTTCCTCGCGTGCATGCTGAAGGTCAGCTAATTGACTTGATAAAATAAGGGTGAAAGGAATAAGTATGCTCGTAAATTCCCCCATAAGATGTGTTGTTGAAATAAAATTAGAGGACAAAACAAACATGAGTAGTTGGGTGATTCCCCGGGCTCTAAAAAACATATGGTCTCGGGAAAGACAGGCAAGGTATCTAGAAGCAGAGGTCTTGAGTCCCTCAGGGTTGCTGAAAAAGATGCAGTGTGTTCACCTCTAAGAGGATAGGAACTACCTCCATGTAATTGACAAAAGAGGCCTTTGTAGCACCTGAGATAACGTTAAGGAAAACAACCAAAGCAAGCCAGGCAAGCCAGTGGGACAACTTGTTTCTTATAAACGTATTTGGAAAATAAAAATGCATTATCATCAAGGTGAATACACTGAAGATGTGTATTGGATTCGTGGCCAAAGGCTTCAGTATCCCTCCAGTTAAAGGAGGGTTGATGAACATATATGTCAAACAGATTAGCATTCCTAGGTAAGTTCATGCTTCACTTTAATCAAGGCAGAACCTAATACTCTTCTATCCAGATCTGTGTATCTTTTTTTTTCATTTTGTTGGTTGGAAAATACTCACATGATTGCTGTTTTTCTTTTTTTCACAAGGAGGCCTGTTTCCTTTAAAGGATTTACTTTAAGCAGGCGTGGTGGTTTTCTATCACTTTCTTAAACCTTCCAAACTCTTCTCTATATTTGACTTGAACCAGAGGATGTCATGATATCTCCATCATATCCTTTGGGACCTAAAGAAAGTGGCATCTATAGAGCCCTACTGATTTGAAGGATAGACTGGGATTACTCGTGTGTGTATGTGTGTGTGTGTGTGTGTGTGTGTGTGTGTGTGTGTGTGTGTTTTCCTGAGGATTGAATTTAGGGACATTCTACCTCTGAGCTACTCCACCCCAGCCTTATTTTATTTTTATATTTTGAAACAGAGTCTCACTAAGTTGCTGAGGGTATCTCTAAATTGCAAAGGCTGGCCTCAAGCCTGAGATCTTCCTGTCTCAGCCTCCCAAGTACTAGAATTACAGGCGTGTGTGCGCCACCATGCCTGGCTTCAGGGATTACTTCTGATTATTGGTTTCTTTAGGCCTTGCTTTATTGTTCTCATGTTTATTTCAGATATTCAGACAGATTGTATTCACTTGCATAACCAAATACTTAAATAGTCACCATTCCTTAACAATCAGGTGACTTTGTACTATTTTCATAGTGAAATTCATAATAAAGCCCTCATTTTTAAATATTATCCCATCAGACAAAGTAAAGTTTCGTTTTAAAAGGTGTCTTTAAGCCAGGCATGGTGGCACATGCCTGTCATCCCAGTACTTGGGAGGCTGAAACAGGAAGATCACAGGTTGGAGGCCAGCCTCAGCAACTTAGCAAGACCATCAGCAACTTAATGAGACCCTTTTTCAAAATAAAAAATAAAATCAGGCTAGCGGTGTAGCTCAGAGGTAGAATGCCCTTGGGTTCAATCCCCTGTACCATAAAAGGAGTCTTGAAGTGGCTTTTAAATTTTTTTCAATACAAGGTGTGTATGTGTGCACACACTTAGATAAAAGAAGGGAAAAAGTATTAATTTTTCCAACTTCTCCTAAAGAGTCATCTGTGATTCCTGGTAAGGAGTTCTTTGGTACAGTGACTTCATCTTCTACTAATGCCCTCATGTCTGCTGACCAGTGAAAATGGACATTTTATTTCACTTTTAAAAAGCAGCCACAGAGATGAAAACAGTCAAGTCCCCATGACATGCCTTAAAGAGAGGGTTTAAATTTTCATAAAAGAAAACAAGGCCTAACGAGGAAGGGACAGAGGCCCTTAATTATTTCAGTTGCTTGGTCGCACCTGTTCCCCTTCTATACGATTCTTTTGTACCATTCGCAGCCCTCTGAAGCCCCTCTCTGGAATTAGCTTTGGGGCGTTGGATGTGGGACTCATAACCTAAAATCACCACCTCTGCATCCATTAAGTATTGGGCTTCCTAGAATTATAGCTTGTTCAGAAGAAAATTTCCATTTTGCAAGGGCAGTGTAAATTTTGCATATCATTTTAATAGCAAGGCAGGTCAATCAAATTCTAATTGGCTCCAATTAGCACTCCCCAGAGCTGTAAGATACTTTGCTTTCTCCTGGACTGTACTTAAAAAGAAAATGTTATTTACTGTCAATGAAGTTATACTAAAAAAAAAAAAAAAAAAAGGGGGGAGGGGAGTCTACTTTTCACTGTAGGAGAGGAAGAAAGCACAAGTCTAGCAATAGAGAAATGTGGCGAAGATTTAAGATCTGCACACCCAAACTCAGCTTGCATGCAGCATTGCAATGAGCAAAATGTGCCATCCCAAAGCACTTTCTTTTAGCCTCACAAGCAGGTCTTGGCAACAGAACTTCTGATCAAAAGCACCATTTTGATTTGCAGCTCATCTTAAGATTGCTTTCTAACCTGGTTCAGGGTCTC
Organism: Graphiurus murinus; assembly: GCA_004027655.1. Classification (NCBI taxonomy): domain Eukaryota; kingdom Metazoa; phylum Chordata; class Mammalia; order Rodentia; family Gliridae; genus Graphiurus; species Graphiurus murinus. Next base: position 26,149 of record PVLC010001417.1, read on the forward strand.
TGAACTCTCTGGAAAAGGCACATTTTTCTTATAACAAAAGGAGGAAGCAGAAGGGGAAAAATCGCCAGGTCTATTCTCTCTTAAATGCCAATCTTGCCATTTTAGGGTTCTCTTCCTGAGTCTCCTCACTGGGCCAGCAAGTCTGCATTCATACCAGCTGGAGGGGACGTAGCTCAGTAATTGCAAGTCAGGGCTGTGGCCTGAGGGAATTGCCAGGTCTTCCTAAAACGCCACAATAATTCTCTCTAGTTCTCATTAGTTCTTGTTTTCCCCTATGGTAATGTATACTGGTTCTGTTGTTGTTGTTATTGTTGTTGCCATGACAATGCCATGCTTGTTTGGCAGCTTGGTGTAAGGTAGTACATCAGGCAATGCCATTGGATGCGTTGACTCGTCCTCATCCTCCTCGGTGACCCCAAGCCACTGCTGGATATGCTATCATGAATGGCTCCAAGTCCAACTCCTCATCTTGCGTTCTCCTGGGAGCATAGGGGGAAGGGCGGGAGCAGTCCTACTAAAGTAACTCCACCTGGGGACTGGAGAGGGGAAGTTCATTTTTTAAAAAAACCTCATGAGCAGGGCATGATGTTGCACAGTGGTAATCCCAGTACTTGGGAGGCTGAGACAGGAGGATCATAGGTTTGAGGCCAGCCTCAAAGTTTAGTGAGGCTCTCCACAACTTAGGAAGACCTTGTTTAAATATAAAAATTAAAATAGGGCTGGGAACATAGCTTGGAGTTAGAATGCCCTTGGGTTCAATCCCCAATAACTCACACACACACACACACACACACACACACACACACACACACACACACACCAGAATATTTCAGGCATTGCCAAACTCCTGAGTTGGTCTGTGGATAACACTGACCTAGAGCAGGGGTCAGCTAATCTTTTCTTAAAAAATTGCAAAATATTGTAAACCTTGCAGACCACAGAGTCTGTGTCCCAGCTGCTCAACTCTATTCCTGCTACGTTAAAGTAACTACAGGTCACAGTATCTGCCTGCATGTGCTTTCTCTTCAAAATATTTAATTGATTAAGGAGCAGAAGTCTCGACATCTTGACCCCCAGCCAGACATACTGTACTAACCTCCAACCTAGAATCAGCCCTGAAGTATAAAGGGAGAAAGGAAATTGTAGTTTTTGGACCCCCTCTTCATTGTTCTCTTTATCTTTGAACACTCACAAGTCAGCCTTACTAGTACTCTAACCCACAATGCATTTGAGAGATGCTGAGAGTCTAAGCGAGAAGCCACTATATATGGTAATCTTGCCTCCAAAGCAGCAATTTACTAAACAGCTTTTAGAAGACAACCCACTGCCGATAGATGCTTTTGCTGTGGGATACAGACTTCTCCTTCCTAACCACTGGCCTTCTGTGACCCTTGAATTATATCCAGCTTTCCACCTTGGTTTGATGTGTTCAATATATACCACGTCCCAGAGTTTTGCCAAGATAGTGTCATGCATAAGCACTCGAGGGAAAGTCTCTTCCCAACTTTGTGAATCAGTGATACAAATCTTGAATGACATAGACCAAGCCTTCCCGGGCTTTGCATATGTCTTGTTTTAAAGGAGGTCAGTCTTCCCAGTTGGCAACAGACAAAATAGCTCAAGTTAACTTTTACAGTTTTTTGAAAAAATTAGAATTTCTTCTAGAAAATGCCTGGGCACAGGATTAAATCTCCTTCATAGTAAAGTTTTTATAATGGAACTGGAAATAAACCCCTGTCAGTAGCGTGTATATTAATGTATCTCCAAGTAAACACTCGAGCACCATATCTCATGTTAAATTGACTCGTCGAACAGTGACCTAAGAAAGAGTGTGGCTGGACAAGGGGTGTCGTTCATCAGATGTTATTTTCTAGAAAGCAGAGTCTCTGTGCTTTATTTTCTTAATTTATGGCTTTGGTTGGTAAATTTTCTTAGCTCTCTAATAAGAAAAAGTATTTCCTATTCCTAATATTCACATAGCATTGTTAATAGAAAGACCACTGGCCACGTTGCTTTGATATAATGTGCTTATGATTTACTCAAGAGGTTGTGAAAGGTTTTGTAAAGTCTAGCTTGTTTGAGTCTATAAAATTACCATTTTTATTGCAGCTTTTTATTTATCCTAGTACATAAAGTGATCTTGAAAAACCCCAAAGAGTGCTGAATTGATATATATTTTACTTTGCAGTACACAATTAACATTTATTGCAAATGCAGATTTTTATGATAAGTAAACTCTGATAGTATTAAAACCGATATATTGTTTGCTTTATTCCGTATGCAATAAATCACAGAATTCTCAAACGTGTTCAGGAGTGATGCCCTATATATTTTAACATAACCATGCAGGTAGTGAATGAAAAGTTAGCACAGATCTTCTCTGTAAAACATAAAAGTTATATTTCCTTTTACCTGAAAGAGAAAATCTATCAACAAATGTAGGTGCTACAAATTTCTGAATTCTTCTCATGATGACACCATATTATATGTAGATTTTATTCCATCTTGTAAGTCTTTAAGTATCCAAATTATGTTTTTATTTTATTTTTATTTTTTGTAGTACTAGGGATTAAACCTAGGGGACTTCTACCTCTGAACTATAACCCAGCTCTTTTTATTTTTTATCTTGAAACACCATCTCACTAAATTGCTGAAACTGGTCTTCAATCTGTGATCCTCCTGTCTCAGTCTTCAAAGTACTGGTGTTACAGACATACACCACCATGCCCAGCTAAGCATCTGCAATTTCGTAAAGTTATCACTCATTCATTTGCTTTGGGGTTGTTGTAGTTTGATCTTGGATCTTACCTGATTCTGCCTTGGCACTGGAAATCAAATCTAGGGGTATTCTTCCCCCAAGCTACACCTCCAACCTTTTAAATTTTTGTTTTGAAACAGGGTCTTGTTAGGTTGTTAAGAGTCTTCCTAAATTGCTGAGGCTAGCCTAGAACCTGTGGTCTTTCTGTCTCAACCTCCTACATACATTTGTATTTTTGATCCTTTGTATTATACTGGGATTAAAGGTATATACTACCATGTCCAGTCCAGCTAGACTTTTTTTTTTTCTTTGTGTTGCTGATTAAGCCCAGGAGACATTCTACCTCCAAGCTACACCTCCAGCCCTATTTTATTTTATTTATTTTTTATTTGGAAACAGGGTCTCCCTAAGTTTCTGAAAGCCTTGCTAAGTTATTGAGGCTAGCCTTGAACCTCGAATACTTCTATCTCAGCCTCCCCAGATTTGATTTCCAGTGCCAATAAATAAATAAAATAAATAATAATGAATAAATACAATCAATCTTATTATATATTCTTGAAAGCCCATGTTCTATACGTATGGTATTTATTCCAAGTTTTTGCACAGTTTTTGTCCCTCCATCCTCATTGCTATATAATATTTTATATAATATGAATTTACCAGACTAGATTTTCTGATTCTGATTCTGAGTTCTCGCCATCACCCATTCTCATTTTAGTATAAGCTGTTTTAAGGTTGCCTTCTGATATACCAAATGCCCAGCTACAGTCTACCATACTAGTAAGTGTATTTTTTATTTGGCTGGTTAATTAAAGAGAGAGGGACAATCATGTCTTTCTCATGTATAGAACACTTGGGAAATCAGAGACAGATTTCTGTGCCTCCTTTGAAGACAGGGGAGGTTACAGGTATTGGGGAACACTGGAGTAGGATAAGATGCAGAGTACAGCAGGAATGCCCCAAGGACTACTGCTAGATCTGCTGCTAGAGCTGCTGCTAATTTTAACAACAGCACAATAATTCCACCTACCTCATCAGCATTAGTTTTCCCCGTGTTTTATTCAGTACTATTGTAAGAGAAACCCTGTGCATCAGGGTGGTCATGAGGCTGCCTGCCTGCCGAGTGGAGTTCACTTTCATCTACTCTGTCTTAGTCAACATTCTTGCTGCTATCATTCAAAAGACCTGAGCACACACAACTTAGAGGAAGGAAAATTTATTTGCTCACAGTTTCTTTTTTGAGATTTAAGGGCTCAGTCTATGTCAGGGTCTGTGGAGCTCATGCCATGGAGGTGGGAAGCAGAGAGAGGAGAGAGCAAGGGCTCTGCCCTCACATCCTGGAGGCCGGAAGCAAGAGAGCCAGCAAGTAAGGGGATTCAGAGACAGGGCAGTTCATGAGGCCACACCCCGAGGGATGCACCTTCTCCAACCACACCCCACCTGCCCGGGTGACCACCCAGTAAATCCATTACAACGGATTTACCCACTGATGAGCAAAGAACCCTCATGACTTAATCACATGAACTCTGAACATTAATAAATGAGTTCTTTAGGGGACAGTCAATATCTAACTAACACAATCCAATAAACTTCATATTCACAACCCATCAAAAGACTTATTAGACCTTTGTAAAACATTCTCTACTGATATGATAACATGACTTAAAGATCAGTTGGAAGTTAAAAGCCAGTATTTTTTTTTTGTACTAGGGGTTGAACTCAAGGCTATTCTACCTCTGAGCTACATCCCCATCCCTTTTTAATTTTTGTTTTGAAACAGGGTCTTGCTAGAAGGCTAAGTCTTGCTATTGCTGAGGCTGTTCTCAAAACTGCAATCCTCCTATCTCAGCCTCCCAAGTACTGGGATTGCATGTATATACCACCATGCCCAGCTAAGGTTCATTATTTGTCATGAAGGAATTTCATCTGTCCTTCTGAAACCCATAGCAAAACTCATGCATATCTCATTACAGTTCATACATGGATTTACCATCTCTTCTACCAAATGCAAAGATCCGTAAACATTGGGATAATGCCGTAAATGTCTTTGAACTTGTTATGTATTAAGTGCATTTTTGATTCTATGTGTTTTCCAGAACATTCTCTTGAAAAGCACTTCAGTAATTAACCAGTGCAGTAAGGTTAATGCAGTTGTAAAAGACACAGAGCCAAGGAAAATGGAATCCAATAGCCAAACACACAAGCAATGCTAAAATATCAGATGCCTCTGAATAATCTAAGCAACTAGAACCAGGCAGCACAATGTCACTTAGTCCTTGTTATCGCAGAGGAAAAAAGCAATAGCTTCTCAGAGAAAAAGTGGTTTTGTTGGCCCTAACATTCATGAAAACCCTTAGAAGGGATTTTCCTCTTATGATTACTAACTTAATTTTATCTTTAATTAGGAAGTGTTTATCAAGGTTCTATTAAATTCCTTTGACTGTCATTCCTGTGAAGTCATTCTACAATTGGAGTAAAAATTAACATTACTTAGCCAGGTATAATAGCATACTCCTGGAATCCCAGTACTTGGGAGGCTGAGACAGGAGGATCTCAGGTTCAAGGCCAGCCTCAGCAATGTAGGCCCTCAGCAACTTAGCGAGACTATTTCAAAATAGAAAGAAAGAAAGAAAGAAAGAAAGAAAGAAAGAAAGAAAGAAAGAAAGAAAGAAAGAAAGAAGGGCTGCTGTGTAACTAGCTAGGAGGTAGAATGCCTCTGGGTTCAATATCCAATACCATAAAAAAAATTAGCTTGTTTGTGAAGTGGTGGGATGACAGATAAGTAAATAGAACATTGTATCCTGGTGACAAATGCTTTAATTGAAGAAGGTTCAGATTGCTCTATATGGCTGTACCAACTGAGAAAAAGGAGACAAAAGGAAAATTTCCTTGAGCACATGAGTCCTATTATTAAAAAGCAAACTTAGCAAACCATTTGGAAGTTCTTTCAGCAGAATGATGGAGTTTGGTGTTGAAAGAGGAGGGAACCAAACAGAGGACCAGACAAAGGTTTCTGGAGGCCCAGGGGCATCCAAGTGCCAGAGAGAGCACGGGTTCTCAGATACTCCAGCTCTCAACAGAGACTCAGCCATGAAGGGGCTCTTCGTGAGGTGAAGCAATTATACATAACTTCCTGAGAAGTGAGGGAGTGGCAGAAAGCTTCACTTCCAGAACTTCCAGGATTCGGTTGGTACTTTTGAGATAGCAAAGAACATGCAGTATGCAGATGCATATTAAAAGGGATCAAGACATGAGCTGGAGAGGTGTATTAGGAGGCTCATGACTATGGAGAAGGCCTACGGGAGGAGTGTGATTCTCTAAAGAATGCAAATCAGCAGCGTTCTCAATAGTAATAAATACTGAGTGTAAGCAGGGGCCACTGTGGCACACACCTGTAACCCCAGGACTTGGGAGGCTGAGACAGGAGGATTGCAGCTTTGAAGCCAGAATGCAATAACTTAGCAAGATACTGTTTCAAAATTAAATATAAGAACCAGGTGTGGTGGTAAATCCTAGTACTATAATCCTAGTACTTGGGAGACTGAGACAAAAGAATCGCAGGAGCCAGGCATGGTGGCTCACGCTTGTAATCCCAGCATTTGGGAAGCTGAGACCGGAGGATCTGGGTTCGTGGCCAGCCTCAGCTACCTAGTGAGGCACTCCACAGCTTAGTGAGACCCTGTTTCAAAATAAAGAATAAAAAATAGGGCTGGGGGTATAGCTCGGAGGTAGAATTCCCCTGAGTTCAATCCCCAGTACTGCAAAAAAAAAAAAAAAAAAAAAAAAAAAAAATTGCAGGGTCCAGACCAGTCAGCAACTTATCAAGACCCTACTTCAAGAAAATAAAAATAAGGCCGAGGGTGTAGCTTGGAAGTAGAGCATTCCTAGGTTCAATAGTCAGTACTACAGAGGGCAGAAAAAAAAAATGATAGACCTGGAGCTGGGTGTGTAGCTTAGTGGTAGAGTGCTCCCGGGTTCAATCTGCAGGTAGGCCGACAGGGAAGAAGAGAGAAAAAAGGAAGGAAGGGAGGGAGGTAAAGAAAAAGAAAGAATCATGTTATCTAACTCTCTCATATATTTATACATACACACACACACACACACACACACACACACACACACTTCTGGTATTTTTCTTTTTCTTTAGTTTTTTTTCTTTTTTTTTAATTGGTGCTTAGGGTTAGTTGGATTCATTGTTGTGTATTTCTACATGCACATAGCATAATTTGGCCAATTTCCATTCACATAACATAATTTGGTTAATTTCCATGAACTACAAGAAAAGTGCACAGTAATACTTTGAAGTAAAAGCAATTTGGCATATTTCTAATCTTCTATGGAAAACTTTCTTGAATAATGGAATTTGTTTCTCTCCAAAAATTTTGTTAGAACTGTCATATGCTTGGATCTTCAATGAATATCCATCATTTGTTGAAGAAGACAGTCGGAGATTTGTTTCCCAGGAGACGGGGCATCTCTACATAGCTAAGGTGGAGCCCTCTGATGTGGGAAATTATACTTGTGTGGTGACTAGTACCGTGACAGATGCCAGAGTCCTGGGCTCTCCGACTCCTTTGACGCTACGTTCTGATGGTATGAAATATTTCATGATGTAATCTCAGTGGAAATGGTTTCACCATTGCTGGCAAAATCTAATAAAGGAAACTGAACAGTATATCTTGAAAAATCATTTCATTTTTTTGGGAAATGGATGAGAAGGGCAAAGATATTTATCAGGAATGATAATGATCCCACTAATCTTAGGTCTTTATACATAATCCTTAAAAAGGACCAGCTTCAGAAATTTCAGGGCCCATCCCAAAATGGAAACCACAAATCCCTTGTTCAAAAATTAAGAATTTCAGCTGGATGTGGTGGTGCATGCCTGTCATCACAGTTCTTGGGATGCTGAGACAAGAAGATTGCACGTTCGAGGCCAGCCTCAGCAACATAGAAATACCTTGTTTGAAAATTAAAAAAAAATAAAAAAAGGGCTTGGGGCATAGCTTGAGGATAGAATGACCCTGAATTCAGTCTCAAGTACCACACAAAAAATTAAGAATTTCAAGATGGCGACTTTGTAGCACTGAAACAGGTGTGAGATCCTCTCAGCCCTGAGCCATTCCTGTTGTCTCCAGGAAGTCACTGCTCCTGTCTTTTGCCTGCTGGAGTTTTTTAAAGCTCTGAATATTTTGTTATAGGCAAAACACACACACACAATGAAAAACCACATTAAAGAAAAAAATCTGTTTCATCAAACCCCAATGGTGTTTCAGAAGTTTGTGAGTAGCAGCTGCACATTTGCAAGCCTGGGTAGTTGACCCATTTAAACTAAACCACAATCAGGCCTGGTGGCACATGCCTGTAATTCCAGTACTTGGGAGGCAGAGTCAGGAGGGTCGTTAAAGCCAGCCCCAGCAACTTAGCTTAGTGGAGGTAAAATGTCCCTGGGTTCAATCCCTAGTAAAAAAGACTAAAACTAAATCACACTTCTTTCTAGTCCATTTCAATTGAACTTGACCTTTCCTATTTATTAATTCACTATTTCTTGACTCCAGAAAGCATTTAATAAAGTTTGAGATTGGTGTCTATGCTACCAGGGTACCATTAAATAAATTTCCTGCTTTAAATTCTGCTGCTAGCCGGGCGTGGTGGTGCATGCTTGTAATCCCAGTACTTGGGAGTCTGAGACAGGAGGATATGGGTTTGAGGCCAGTCTCAGCTACTTAGGCCATTTGAAACTTAGTGAGACCCTGTTTCAAAGTAAAGAATAAAAAATAGGACTGGAGATGTAGCTCAGAGGTAGAATGCCTCTGGGTTCCATCCATCCTCAATACCACACACACAAAAAAATCTGCTTAGGAAATGATAATACATCATGTCTTTCAGTTTGACCAGAAATGTCCAAATCGAATACAGAATTTCAGAAGCCTCCCTAACACAAAAGGCATGGTGGTTTTCTTGGACATGCTCTGAAATGAGATCACCTATGAATATTTATGAACCAGCAAATCCAGGGTTCTGAAATGCCTATTAATATTTCATGTTTGATCTGAATATGCACTGGTGAGCCATTTATTAAATCAGTAGAAGAACCTGGTTCAAAATGAAGCAAAAGCCGGGCATGGTGGGGCACTTCTGTAACTCCAGTACTTGGGAGGCTGAGACAGGAGAATCGCAGGTTTGAGGCCAGCCTCAACAGCTTAGTGATGCCCTCTGCAACTTAGGGAGACCCCACTTCAATAAAATAAAATAAATAATATAGTATAATATAAAATAGGGCTGGAGGTGTAGCTCAGAGGTAGAAAAAGGAGCAAAAGAAAGTTTTATTTGCAAAAGCAAGGCAATTTCAACAGAAACACTAAGACTGTCAACTTTGTATTGTGGATTTACAGGAGTCATGGGTGAGTACGAGCCCAAGATAGAAGTTCAGTTTCCAGAAACTCTTCCGGCAGCTAAAGGTTCAACTGTGAAACTGGAATGCTTTGCCCTTGGAAAGTAAGTCTTATGACATTCACTCGTATGTGCTAAAGGAGTAGGTTGCTGTAAGAGATCTGGGTGTTGTTTTTTCATTTTAATGTATATTGTATTTATTTATTATTTTAACATACTGTTGTTGTTGCATTGTGGTCTCACATCACATGTAGCTCAGCATGATAGGAACACACGTGCACACAGCACTTGGTGAGCTTCCCCGGCTCCCCCCCCCACTCCCTCCCTTTCCCCATACATGATACTGAGATTGGCATTGGTAATTTCACATATGTACATAACATCTGTGGAAGTGTTTATTTCATTAATTCTCCCTCTTATGTGATATACACAATGGAATTCTATTCAGCAATAAAGAAGAACAAAATTATGTAATTTGCAGGAAAATGGAGGGACCTGGAGAAAATTATGTGAAGTGAATTGAGCTAGTCACAAAAGTGCAGGGTCTTATGTTTTCTCTCTATTTGGAAGCTGGGAAAAAATTGGGACACACGAGGGACGTTAGATTGTGGAGGAGAAACCTCAGTGGAGCAATCAGGGTGGTTTTTGAAAGACTCCTTCTTTCTTTAGTTTCTAAAATTTTATTTCACTTAGAAGCAAAGGAATAATTAAAAGCACGGAGAATACACATACAAGATGTCATTTGAAACTTTAAAGACAAATGTGGAGAAAATGACTATGCTTGCCTAATTTCATAAAAAAAATCAGTGTTCTTTTTCTTTTTATTGTCCATTTGTTGTATTTTCATATATGTGTTCTGATTTTTTTCTAGAATTCACTTGAAAAAAAACACAGTTGATTTTTATTAAAATATAAACATATCAACGTGTAAAGAGTTAAATCTTAAGCCAGGCATGTTGGAGTCTATCTGTAATCCCAATACTTGAGAGGCTGAGATGGAAGGATCACAGGTTTGAGGCCAGCCTCAACAACTTAGCAAGACTTTCAGCAACTTAACGAGACCCCGTTTTCAAATGAAAAAAATAATTCTTTTAAAAAAGGGCTTGGGCCGGGCGTGGTGGCGCACGCTTGTAATCCCAGCATTTGAGAGGCTGAGACCGGAGGATCCGGGTTCACAGCCAGCCTCAGCTTCCTAGTGAGGCACTCCGCAACTTAGTGAGACCCTGTTTCAAAATAAAGAATAAAAAATAGGACTGGGGGTGTAGCTCGGAGATAGGATGTCCCTTAGTTCAATCCCCAGTACTGCAAAAAAAATAAATAAATAAAAAAGGGCTGGGGAGTGTAGAATGCTCCTGGGTTATAGCCCCAGCACTACAGAGAGAGAGAGAGAGAGAGTTAGTTAAATCTTTGCATCATCTGTGTAATTGACACCTAAAAGTGCTATGTATGTTTATGTATTTGAAACCTGTGCCTTTTGCTCTATCTTAACAAAAGCTTTGTTTTCCAAGCCCAAAAGGCTTCCACACAATAGCTGCAAGTTGACAATTTTCTTCTTAGCCCAGTACCTCAGATTAATTGGAGGAGAAGCGATGGAATGCCCTTTCCCAGCAAAGTCAAACTGAGGAAGTTCAACGGTGTGCTTGAAATCCCCAGCTTCCAACAGGAAGATGCAGGCTCCTACGAATGTATAGCCGAGAACTCGAGAGGGAAAAACGTGGCCAGAGGACGTCTCACTTACTACGGTGAGGGTCTATGTTGGGAGAATTGGATATACAACTTCTGCTCTCTTTGTCTATGAAACACTATTGTTTGGGGGAAAAGATTACAGCAGAATCCCAATGTTTAACTTGTCCTCTTCTGCATTTTCTTCTCATTTTGTTAAATGAGGATTAAATGTCTATCATAGCAAGAAGGAATTACGAAGAAATAAAAGCGTTCAACCATAGTGGATATATTTTCCTTTTGCATTTTAAAATGATTCATACAGTAATGAAATATTTGGTATATTTTTTTTCAAGAATGACCTTTCACATCCCTAACCACTTTAGGGAGAAATCTCTTTTCTGTCTGCCCTCTTCCCCTACCAAGGGTGGTTTTATATCTTTTTTTATTACCTTTGCTAAGCAGAAGAAAGGGGGAAAAATGCCTACTGGGAAAAGTAGCAATTACTGCATTAGACAAACCAAATAAGCTCAGAATCTTGTTGAGTTATCCAGTATTATTCTACCCTTTCCAATAATGTATCTGTACTCTATTTGCTGCCTTTAATTTGTAATCACATTTATTTGATGTACTGCTCAATTTGGGTAAGGAAAGAAAAATAATGTTACCTTTATTTAGAGTCTATTTGTAGGAAAATTGATTGTCTTTTTCTTTTCAAAATGTGTTTTCAAGTTCCTTTTGTTTAAAAAAAGCTACTAAGATTTGATGAAAATATGATTTTGAAAATATAAATAGGCGATTTTACAAAATGCACCTGTAAACTACGTGAAAATGTAAGATCAGTGAATATGCGTTTGCAGCTTAATCATTAGAAACTAGTGGGAATTCACCAATTTTGTGAAAGGCAAATTGTATTATAATCTATTTTAGTAACTGGAAACAGAAGCCATTTGCAGTGTGGGCTTGTGTAGTACATGTCATTGTTGCAGGAAGGAAACTGTTTACAAAGGCAATTATTGAAATCACAGGACCTTTTTATGACACACAACCACCACCACCCCCTCCAGATTTGAAGTCTGCAAGAGCATTACATCTGACAGGATGAATACTTGTTATGCTATTACAAGATTTTCAGATCTGACAGGAAGGAAATGGAAGCATAGTTTAGTAGCAGGAGGCATTCTTTTTTGAAACTCCCCTTTCTTGTTGCACGATTGGTTTAGTATGTAGGGAAGCATCCCAGGTTTGCAGGTCTATGAGTTGATGGGATGACATGGAAATAGTGGTGTAAAAGAGCAGGGTAGAGCTTGACCCATGTGGCTCAGCAGCTCTCAGGCCCCACAAAGCAAGGAATACTTTCTCAGAACCCAGCTTGGTTCCTTCTTCCTGAGCATCCATACCTGCTAGGTACCAGGTTAAGAAGTATCCATTATGAGAACACACAGGACACTCTCTCTCTCTCTTTTTTTTCTTCTTATTTATTTATTTATTTATTTACTTACTTATTTGGTAATGAAAGTTGAACTCTGTGGCATTCTCTTAGCTATATCCCCAGGCCTGTCTGTCTGTCTGTCTATCTATCTATCTATCTATCTATCTATCTATCTATAATATTTTATATTAGTTATATATGTATATATATATTTTTTTAACAAAGCCTCATTAAATTGCTGATGCTGGTCTCAAACCTGTGATCCTGATCCTCCTGTCTTAGTCTCACAAGCACTAGGATTATAGGCATGTACCACCACCACATCCAGCTTCTATTCTAACTCTTTTAATGTTTCAGAAGAGTCCTATTAGCTCTATGTAATAGAATCCCTTCATCAGTGATAAAGAACTGTATATGTCTTTGCTGATGAGAAATCAAATTTATCATCACGCTGTGATGTTCAGTTTCTCTGATATTTTTATTCCCTTATTTATCCTTTTCCTTTCTGCATGTTAGTTTCTGTAAAAATCACACAATGTTCACCAACAGTGCCTAGCACATCAGTTATAATTCATCCTTCCTTTCTCCAAAACATCTAGCAACCCCCTCCTCAAATCTCACTGGCAATATATTCATCTATAAACCAATCACTGCCTTACTTGGGAAGCTGAAACAAGAGGATCACAGGTTTGAGGCCAGTGCACAGTACTTTAGCAAGATGCTGTTTAAAAATAGAAAATTTCAAAACTATGGGATATGTACACAATGGAATTTTACTCAGCCATAAAGAACAAAATCATGTTATTTGCAGGGAAATGGATGCAACTGGAAAACATTATGTTAAGTAAGATTAGTCAGTCACAAAGAGTAAAAAAAAAAAAAAAGCATATGTTCTCCCTAATATGCAGATGCTAGGGAGAAGATGGGACATAAGAGAGACTCCAGGAGAAAAAGGAAAAACCCTAGATAAGCAAAGAAATTGACTTAACTGAAGGTGATGGACAGGGTGGAGGGGTAGGAGGGGGCACCCTAATGCACATGATGTACTTTCACAAATATATCAAAGTCAATCACTAAACTGAACTTGAGAAGGAGGGAGGACGAGGGAGTGGGTTGGGAATTGGGGAAGGGGTTAAATGAGAAATGTGTGCATATATGCCTTTATTAGCTGTACCTAACAAAGATGTATGATTACAATGCACCAATTAATAACAATTAAAAAATTATAAAAAAAAAGAAAATAACCTGGCATGGTATCATATAAGTATGCCTATAATCCTCATACTTGGGAAGCTGAAACAGGAGAACTGAAGACTCAAGAACAGCCTCAACAACTTAGCGAGACTCTCAGTAACCTAGCTAAACCCTGTTTCAAAAAACAAAAAGATGGAGGGGGGGCAGGTCTGGAGGGTGTAGTTGGAAGGTAGAATGCTTCTGAGTTCAATCCCTAGAACCACAAAATAAATAAATAAAAATAAAATTAATAAATAAAATTCCACTAAAATGAAAAACTAAGGCTGGGGTTATAGCTCAGAGCTATATTGCCCCTGGTTTCATTCCTCAGTAACACACACACACACAAAATTATATGTATGATTATATTTTATAATATATGTGTATATATATTTATATACACATGCTTTCATATATATTTAATTCTATATTATAATTATGAATTATATATTTATATTTAATTACATATTAGTATATTTTATATTAGTTATATGTTATATATTATATTTTATATTTAGTTATATACTATGATATATTATATGTTAGTTATATATATATATATCATAGAAGATGAGATTTCTCCTGATTTTATGGACAAGGTGAGATGATAGGAAAGAAGATAATAGACTAGAAACTTGGGATAGCTGGGCAAGATGTTCCATGCCTGTAACCCCAGAACTTGGGAGGCTGAGACAGGAGGATCACAGGTTCAAGGACAGTCTCATCAAGTAATGAGACTCTCATCAACCGACTGAGACCCTGTATCAAAATATAAATAAAATAGGGCCCGGGGTGTAGCTTAGAGGTAGAATGCCTCTGGATTCAATCCCTAATACCACAAAAAAATAATAGAAACTTGCAGTTATTTTAGAAATAAGGGAGACAGGACATGAATGTACTATAGAAGACCAGTAGCATGTACTATATTTTAGTTCATTCTGCAGATGGTATGATTTATACCTGAGAATTAAATTTGAAATGAATGACAGAGTTTCGTGAAATTTGACCCATGGTCTTGACTTAATACAGCATATTCAGTAAATGCCATGTAGTTCTCTGGTTCTTCTGCTCTAATATTTATTGTAAAAATAAGTCTGATAAAATATTTGGATCTCATGTGATAGATAAGGGAGAAATTCTGGATTTAAAAACTCAGGGTTGACGTAGTCTAACAAATTATCCTCCCATTTAGAGCAGAAAAATACTAGCATGGGCAGCTCACAGGAATTTCTTCTGGAAACTCAGGACTCTGTTAAAATGTCACATGAGAATCTATTTGTAGTCTCATTCTACCTCAGGATGGTAGTACCTGAAAGAGGAAAATGTAATATAAAGTAGAGAGAAGTGGTTTAGGACTGAAAATATACTTCATACTGAGCAAGTCATTTATATTAAACAGAGAGAGAGAGAGAGAGAGAGAGAGAGAGAGAGAGAGAGAGAGAGAAACTTAGATAGGTACAATTTCAGGAAAAGCTAGATAGTCATAGTTTCATTTCAATTTCATTTACAAAGCAGTAATTTTACGAGATAGAAATGGATAGACACATCTTCCCAGGGTTGCAATTAAATAGAAATAGATAAACTGTTTCTCCATATGGAAGATGCAAATGTGAATCCCGCAGTACACATCACATACATAATGCAGCACGAAGCCAGTAAGACATCTCACCTCCCAGTTTTGGATCTCAAACCAAGCCAAGACTTGGCTGCATACGTTGCGTTTATTGAGTAGCTTTGCATTGGAAATGGGAAGTTGCTTTCATCTGCAGAAAGAATTTTCCAAGTACCTTGTAGAACACCCGTGAAAAATGATGAATCTATGTGATCCAACTGATTTGCATACATAATTTGAAGCGGCATCCGTTTATTCTTTTTCTGGTTAAAAAAAAAAAAAAGAAAATCATATGATTTAAATTAAACCAATTTATCCATCTTTTGCTGCTTTCATTTAAATTCACTCAGAGGTTTGTAAGATGTTCACTGGTTTGTATTTAATTAAGAGTTATTTCTAACTTGAGGGGAATTTATTTTTTTTTCCTCAGCTACAGAAGTTTCTCTCCTATGGATACTGCAATTTAATTCATAACGAAGACCAGTTTTTGTTGTCAATACTTATTAAGTAGTCATAAACTATGATCTCGTGATTCAAAAATACACATGGAAAAAAGTCAGCTTTGTCTACATGCATTCCTGTCTATTAATAGACATCTGAAGCTGGATGTGGTGACCCATGCCTGTAATACTAGTACTTGGGGGGCTGAGACAAGAGGTTTGCAGGTTTGAGGCCAGCCTCAACAACTTAGTGAGGCCCTCTGCAATTTACTGAGGCCTTGTTTCAAAATAAAAATGAAATAAGGCTGGGGGTATAGCTCAGAGATATAATCCCCTGGGATCAATCCCTAGTAGCAAACACATACAAAAAGAAAAAATAGACATCTGAAAAATAACATACGAATACTTAAGATTTTGAAAACAGAGAAAACATAATGAAATAGGCTCAGAGAAGGACAGACTGTAATATTCATACTTGAATCTAGAAATGTTTCATATATCCAATTCATAAATACTTAGTAAATTAAATGCAATTCTAGCCATGTGTGGTAGCACACACCTGTAATCCCAGTAGTTTGAGAGGCTGAAACAGGAGGATCGCAAGTTTGAGGTCAGCTTCAGCAACTTGGCAAGATTCTCAATAATCTAGTGGGACCCTGTTTGAAAAGAAAAGATAAAAAGGACTGGGGTGTATCTCAGAGATAGAATGCCCCTGGTGTCAATCCCCAGTACCAAAGAAAAGAAAAAAGAAAAAAAAAAAGGAAAAGCTATATATGAAAATCTAGCCTCTCTGCACTCTTAAATCACTCACAGTCTTGTATTTGTTTATACTTCTCTGGATAAGGTATTTGTCTTTTATTTGCTGGATCATTTGAATTTCTTTTCTTTTTCCCATTGCAGCAAAGCCTCACTTGGTTCAACTCATAAAAGACGTGGAGATAGCAGTAGAGGACAGTCTTTACTGGGAATGCCGGGCTAGTGGAAAGCCTAAGCCCTCCTACCGATGGCTGAAAAATGGAGAATCTCTGGTGCTAGAGGTAAGGCACTGTGCCTGGTCTAAGGAGTGGGGCAGGGGAATTATAAGAAAATTAAACACCCAGTCTGCCAAGGAGATCTTTTCAACATTGTGTTTTTTTCATTGCATAAAGGTGATTTTGTAAAATTAGTCTATAAAATAATACACTATGTTTTTTTTTTCTTTTGGCACTTAAACTAGGGAAGGCTCTACTTGAATCCAAGGTAGAATATAATTCCCTATGCCTGTGTGACAACTTGGTCTGGCCTTTGGAAAATAAATGTACCTATTACTTGGTTACCTTGTTATATGAGTAGTTATTTTCTCAATCAGTTTTACTCTCAAACCATGTAATTTTTGCTTTTTTGTGTGTGTACTAAGTCAATTATGTTCCTGAAAATGTCTGTACATAACCATTCATACTTCTTAAAAACCCTGGTAAATATCTGTTTCCCAGAACCCTTTTTAGTACACTGAATTTATAATGTTTTCAATTTACATGATTTATTAAAAAAAAAAAACTATTGTAAAAATCTTTCCAACTGACAGAATGGAAACCAAATCCACGGTGCATTTTTAATGTTTGAAACTTCAACCTAAAAAAAAAAAAAACAACAACAACAAAATAAAATATTTTACCGTTTGCTTTGTTATTTACTTTACTAATAGGTTTTCGGGCTGAATTATTTTTATTCATATTTCCAATGTGTCTTTCACATTTCAAAGAAGAAAAAGGTCAAGTTTCAGGTCAGACTGCCTAATCCTCTGAGGAAAATGTAGAAATTTTGTATCTGATTGAAATGATAGTGAGGAGGCTCATTTTTCATCTGAAATTTATTTTTATGCACAAGACATGCTTGTTATTGCCTAGGAGAGAATACAGATAGAAAATGGTGCCCTTACAATATCAAACTTAAATGTGACGGATTCTGGAATGTTCCAGTGCATAGCAGAGAACAAACATGGCCTCGTCTATTCCAGTGCTGAACTCAAGGTGGTTGGTAAGACTCATTTTCTCTGTTATCTTTTTTTTTTTTCTTGAATCCTCCAATGTTACCAGAAGCTGAAATAGAGATTTTTCATATTAGATTGAAATATCTCATAACAGCTACACTATTACAATGCAAACATTCAGGGTTTCTAATCAAGGCACACATTTTAATGGTTTCTAAGGAAAAGCAGCAATTATGGCCAGAATTCAAGTCCAGAGGTTGAAGGAAATCACAGAAGGAAGAAAGTGTTGGGCTAGCATATCCTTATCCAGCCCCAGCATTATAAACTAAGGAATATTTCCTAAGAGAATAAATGATTTTTGGTGCCCTCTCTGGATGGGTTCATAAATCAAATCCCCAAATTTGAATCAAAAGTGTGTGATTCCAAAAGAGTTACCTTTTTGTTTATATGAACCCTGATAGAGGGACCAAATGCTGGGCCTACTCAAGCCTTCATTAACCAAACCTCCATTCACTGAAATTAGGAATAGTTTTCTTCCTCTTGCTCTTTAGGTATAAGAGAAGGAAGAAAATGTTCTATCATGTTTGGGGCAATTGTCTAGAAGGATACTTAAGCTGCACATGACTGAAAACCCACCAAAATATCCTAGTATATACAACACAGAATAGAGAAGGAAAGAGGGAGAGGAGAATTCATCACCCATGTAATTAAAATGGAGAATTCGGATTTCAGCGTAACTTGATTCAGAGCTCAAATGTCATCACCATTGTCCAATGAAAATTTAGAAAACAAATGACTTTCTTAATTGTTCAAACAGAAGCCACAGTCCTGCCTGCAAAGGCCTCGTGAGCCCTGATTTGGGTTATTACTCATCTACCCATTACTAGTCCAGCGTGTATGGCCAAGAGGTATTAAGCTCCTGACAGGTTTGACTCAGTGGTTCCCAGTTGACAGTTTTACCTCCAGGGCATATTTGAAAATGCCTGGAGATCTTTTTGGTTGTCATAACCAGAGGCTCGAGGAGGAAAGAGACTCTTCTGTGATATTAGCATTCAGTGGGCAGGTGCCAGAGAGGCTACACAATACCCACCAGGGCATAGACAGCCTCTCCTGACAAGTGACCATCCAGTGCTGAGCCCTGGAGATCGGCAGAGAGACCAACCTTAATCCTGACTTCATGAACTCACTTTTAAAAGAATTCTATGCTACCTGATTTCCTTTAGTTTAATAAACTCATGATTGACCGATTTTAAATCTTCACAGTAAACATTCAAAATTCCTGTATAAAGTAATTGTCTAAAGACTGAGAGCTTGCCCCAAAACACCATAGCATAAATTTTTTTTTAGCATTGAAACCCTGTGTGTGGTGCACAGTTAATCAAGTAAACCTCATACCAACATTTCTTTTATTTGTATGGTACTAGGGATTGAACCCAGTGACATTCTATCTCTAAGCTACACCCCTAGCCATTTTTTTCTTAATTTTTATTTTTGAAACAGGGTCTTGCTAGGTTGATGAGAGTCTCACTACTTGCTGAGGCTGTCCTTGAACCTGTGATCCTCCCGTCTCAGCCTCCCAAGTACTGAGATTACAGATTTGCGTCACCATGCCTGACTTCATACCAACCCTTTGCATGTGAAGGAAAATTTAACAATAAATGTCTACACAGTCCATCTTTACTATTTATAAGAAATTTTTAAAAAGATGCAGTTATTAACTTACTGATATAATTCTTATCCCCCTCCCTCTCTCTTTCTCTCAGCCTCCGCTCCAGATTTTTCAAAGAACCCAATGAAAAAGTTGGTTCAAGCACAGGTGGGCAGCCTGGTGAACTTGGATTGTAAGCCCAGAGCCTCCCCCAGAGCACTCTCTTCCTGGAAGAAAGGGGACGTGGTGGTACAGGAACATGAAAGGTATCCACTATCCAAAGGAGCAGTAGTTTACTTTCCTCTCAAGTTCAGAAAGGCCAGAGTGTGTCCTCAAGATGAAATGCTCCATGGTAGCATCTCAACAGAATGCTAGGTATTCAAGAATGAAAACAGAGCTGTAGTGATGGTGCACACCTGCCATCCGAGTACTTGGGAGGCTGAGACAGGAGGATTGCATGCTCTAGGCCAGCCTCAGCAACTTAGTGAGGCCCTCTGCAACTTAGTGAGACCCTGTTTCCAAGTAAAAAGTAAAATAGGGCTGGGGATATAGCTCAGAGGTAAAATGCCCCTGGATTCAACCCTGGATACCCCCCCACACACATACACACACAAATCAAAACTATAGTATTTTTGTTCTCTAATATCATCATTATGATAGTAATCAGTCTTGAAATCTAAGAAATGGAGATAATACCTACCTAACTTCTACTTGCATAAAATGCTTTCCTATACAAGAATTTTCTTCCCCAGTTTTCTGGGGAGGATTACCAAGAAGCATAAAGGAATATGAGCCCCAGATGCAAGACCATATCCCAGAATAAAAAAGAGAAGATGATAAAATAACAGCACATGCAAAGGAAATAGAAATATTGCTATATATCCAGTATAATGCTACACTACAACCAGGTATGGGGCTCATGCATGTAATCCCAGTACTTGGGAGGCCGAGACTAGAGAATTCCAGATTAATGGCCAGCCTCTTCAACTCAGCCAGGCTCTTCCAAAATTTCTGAGACCCTGTTTCAAAAATAAATAAATAAGTAAAATAGGGCTAAGGGTGTACCTCAGAGGGAGAATGGCCCTGGGTTAATCCCCATTACCACATACAAAAAAAATTATACTGAAGTAATGTAGCCCTACTGGTATTTAGTTTAAGTAAAGACATTCCTGGTTTACTGGTCTACACTGAAATGTAGATGAGTTTACATTGGTTTTTCTGCTTTCCTGGTTTACTGGTTTACATTGAAATGAAGAAGCAGAATGGGGCTTTGTTAAAAGCACAGATTCTAGGCAAGCATGATGGTGCATGCTTGTAACCCCAGTATTTGGGAGACTGAGACATAAGGATAGCAGGTTCAAGGCCAGCCTTAACAACTTAGTGAGGCCATCCACAACTAAGTGAGAACAAAAAATAAAGTAGGGCTTAGACTGAAGCTTGGAGGGAGAACATTCATGAGTTTAATCCCCAATACCCCCCCCCAAAATTACTCTATACTGAAATAATATAGCCCTACTGGTATTTAGTTTAAACAAAGACTTTCCTGGTTTACTGGTCTACATTGAAATGAAGAAGCAGAATAGGGCATAGTTAAAAGCATAGATTCCAGCTGGGCTGTGCGTGGTTGCCCATGT
Organism: Graphiurus murinus; assembly: GCA_004027655.1. Classification (NCBI taxonomy): domain Eukaryota; kingdom Metazoa; phylum Chordata; class Mammalia; order Rodentia; family Gliridae; genus Graphiurus; species Graphiurus murinus. Next base: position 46,930 of record PVLC010001417.1, read on the forward strand.
CTGTAATCTCAGCACTTGAGAGGCTAAGAAAGGATTGTATGTTCAAGGTCAGCCTCAGCAACTTAGTGAGAACCTCAGCAACTTAGTGAGACCCTGTTTCAAAATAAAGAATAAAATAGAGCTGGGTGTATAGCTCAAAGGTAGAGGGCCCCTGGGTTTAATCTTCAGTACCACTACAAAAGAAAGAAAAGAAAAAAGCACAAATTCTGGAATCATACTGCCTGGGTCCAAATCTTGATTCTTCCTTACACTGTCTCCAAGAGGTAACCTCATCTTCCCGTGCCTCATTTCCTTATTTGCTAATGGAAATGATCACAATGTGTGCCCCATGTTGGGAAGATTACAGGGGTAGAATGCATAAATATTCATATAGCACTTAGATCAATACCTGGCAGAGAGTTAAGCATATGTCTCGGCTATTATGACTATTTATTTAATTCTTGCTATCTGCCAGATATTATATGCAGAGCTTTTGATAGCAGAATAATAGTCCCAAGGGTCTCATGTTCCTATCCTAAAAACCTGTGGCTCTGTTACAGAGAGTGGCAAAAGATAATTAATGTTAAAGATGGAATTAAGGTTACTAATTAGTCGACTTGAAAATAGAGAGGTTAAGTTGGATTATATGAATGGATCCAAAATTGTCCCCTGAGCCCTTTAAAGAGAAAAAGGAAGCCAACCAAATGTGGTAGCCCATACCTGCAATGCCAGTATTTGGGAGGCTGAGACAGGAGAATCACAAGTTTGAGGACAGCCTCAGCAACTTAATAAAACCCTCAATAACTTAGTGAGACCCTATTTCAAAATAAAAGAGTAAAATAGATCTAGGGGATGTAGCTCAGAGATTGAATGTTCCTGGGTTCAATCCTCAGTACCACAAAAACCAAACACACACACAAAAAAGGAAAGATAGATAGATGGATGGATGGAAGGCAGGCAGGTAGGCAGGCAGGAAGAAAGGAAGGAAGGAGAAAGAAAGAGAGAGGGAAAAAAGAAAGAAAGAACAAAAAGGATTGGCAGGGTGATCTGAGAAATGAGAAGGAACTTGCTAAGTGTACCTAGCTTTGAAGATTGTGGGAGGGGGTCACCAGCAAAGGAAACAGGGACCTGAGTCTCATAGATTCAAGGAAAAGGATTCCATCAATAGCCTGAATGAGCACCCATGGTTCTAGAAACTTCTAAAGGAGACCATCTCTGAGATTCTATGTGAGCCCAGTAGACTTTTGGTCACCCAGAACTGTCAAGAGAAGACATTTCTGTGGGCTTAGTCCACTGACAGCATGGAACTGTATTACACCAGTGATAGAAAACTTAATGCACAGCTCTGAACGAAGCATCTTCTATAGGCAACTTTGCAACTACTAGCAAAAAACAAAGCTTGGAGGAAACGTGTGATCTGCCTCAAGTCACGGCTTCAGCATTGGAATGTGTGCCTGTGTGACTCTCGGGTGTGACCACGCACTAAGCATCATCAGGGCCGCCTTTTGTACCCATCATCTTGGAGGTGACCTCAGCCTGTAAGGTCAAGGAGTCCCAATGATGATTTCTGGAAAACAGAAGTATAATAATACCTTGGGCCAACTTAAGCAGATTTGCTTTTCTAAAATCACAGAGACCTCCTGCAAACAACCCAGGTTTAACCACATTTAGGATATGGGCCCAGAGATATTTTTTCTGTGAGTCAGTTATGACACTCAATCTACGATCCCTGCATTATTGAACAGTAGACATCTTCATTATAAGGTAAGCACAGCCAGGCATGGTAGCCCACATCTGTAATCCCAGGAGTTGGGAGGCTGAGACTGGAGGGTCGCAGGTTCGAGACCAGCTTCAGCAATTTAGCAAGACTTTCAGCAACCTAGTGAGACCCTGTTTCCAAATAAAAAGTAATACAGGACTAAGGGTGTATCTCGTTCAATCCCAAGTGCCAAATAAATAAGTAAATAAATAAATAAAATAGGAAAGGAAAGAAAGGAAAAATGTAAGCACAGCAGAAGGACAAGGCAAAAGTGGGTACTGAGCAGTTAGGCACAGTCTAGCTAAATGCTAGGCCACACAGAATCGATTTCTGGAGCAAGAAATCAATTAGTGATTTGGGAATTTGACTGTGTAAACCAGTTGAAATAAGTATAGGTTTGTAGGGCAAACTGGTGCATTTTGATTTTGCTGGAATTAAGTCTATTTAATCACTGACTCTTTTTTGTTCTGATATATTGAAGTCATTTTGATTGCATATGTAAATTAAAACTGATTATTTTCCAAGGATTTCATGCTTTGCACAATAATGTACTCATTAGTCCTTACAGAAGTATGTATCATAAGCAGAAGTTCTTGTCTGTCTGCCTGTCTGCCTGCCTGCCTGCTCATCTGTCTGTCTGTGTTGTGGTACTGGGGATTGAACCCAGGAGCATTCTACCTCTGAGTTATACCCCCAGCCCTATTTTATTTTTTAGTTTGAAACAGGGCCTTTCTATGTTGCTGAGGTTCTCACTAACCTTGAACCTGCAGGCCTCCCGTCTCAGTCTCCCAAGTACTGGGATCACAGGTGTGCACCATCACACCTGCTTAGACAGAGATTTTTAATCTTAATTTTTAAAAATAATAAAAAGATTAAGGGATTTCACTAAGGACACACAGGAGAGATTTATCCCCACAATGTATAGTGATGGTTCAGGAAAAATAATATAAGTTCTTGAATCTGAATAGGATTTTATGACTCAAAACCTTACTGCTCTGGTACCATTAAGTCAATTATGTAATAATTATGAATCTTAGCTTTTCTTATCTTTGAAATAGAGATAACAGTTCTGTGCCTTACCTACTTGCTATAATATAAACATTTAACATAATGCCTGATATTTGTAGATTATACTGATCATTATGAATGAGGTTATGTTATCAAAATATAGTGAAAAAATATTTGTTCTGTGTTGGTTGGGGGTTCAATGATTGCTTTATCTTTCCGAAGGTAAGCATTCAAGGCCTCCTGGGTTCTATGAGACCCCCAGGACCCCGCTGTCTTGGTGCCCTATCCCCACCTCATGAAGGAGAGTGGCTGCCTGAGCGTCAACCTTCTAATGACAGCCCAGCCAACAGAAATAGAAGGCAGAAACAGGGATACACTTGCACCATTTTAAGGAACTAACAAAGCTAGGTACAGTGGCACATACCCGTCATCCCAGTACTTGGGAGACTGAGACAGAAAGATCACAGATTTGTGGACAGCTACAGCAACTTGGCAAAACGCTCTGCAACTCAGGGAGACCTTGTTTCAAAATAAGAAATAAAATAGGGCTTGGAGTGTAGTTCAGAGGTTGTGGTGCTGGGTTCAATCCCCAGTACCACAAAAAAATAAATTAAGTAATTAATTAAGGGACTAAAAGAAGTCCCATGTAACATTTTCCCTTACACCTTACTGATCATAAATTAGTTTCCTGGGTACATTTCACAGCAAGAAAAGCTGGGAAGTATGGGACAGAAATATGCCCAGTGAAGAATTGAGAGTTCATTTCTCAGAGGAAGGGGGTGGGGGGTTTCCACTCCTGCAAAGTCTCATGGTAATAAAAGTAGATCTTTCAGACTTAGTGTCCCTCTACTGTGCATCTTATATTTCTAACATTCCCCCCTGTTGATAATAAGGAAACTTTGGGATCTAAAGATAAAGCTAAGGAAAAGAAATATGTTTAAAGAGAGGCTTCATAGTGCTTGGGCCTTTCCCAGAACTCTTGTTTTGGATTTTGTTTTTATCTCTTTGGACGGCAAGTGCACAGACGAGCCAGGGTCTTGATGCTTGGGGAAAGGCTGCTAGAAGCAATTATGGAACAAGTTGCAAATTTGAATCGTCTCCAAGTTCATGGGAAATCAGAGTAGGCTACAGCCATTGCTTGGCAGCAGAAGTCTCTCATCCCTCCCTCTGGATTTGATCTGCAGGTTTGAGCCAAATCAGGGAAGCACATTAAATGGTAGATTTATTGTGGTTGTTCAGTCATGAACTGTTCCAACTTAAAAAAAAAAAGTGGATTCAAATCTCATTTGGGGGACAAATTAATTCATTGGTGTATTTGAGGCTAGAGAGGAAGATAAACATTTTTGAGTGGGTATTTACAACAAAATTTGAAATTCATTTGTTTTTGTTTTGTTTTTAGTGAGTTAATTCTGCGGGGTAGGCTAACTAGGATTTTTCAATGAATAATAAATGTTAGTGACAAATAGGGAAACTTTCTCCAGCATAGCATGGTGGCTATTGGTAGAAAATACATTTTGGTTAAGTGGATATTCTGCTATGCAGGATATTATTCAAAGCCTAAATCAGATGAAAAGAAATCCGCAGTTTAAATATGTCTTTTAGCTGGGTGTGTTGGTGCATGTCTATAATCCTAGTACTTAGGAGGCTGAGACAGGAGGATTGGAGATTTGCAACTAGTGTCAGCAATTTAGCGAGACCCTCCACAACTTAGCGAGGCTCTGTTTCAAAATAAGAATAAAATAGGACTGGGGTGTAGCTGAGAAGTAGAATGCCCCCGGGCTCAATCACTAGCACTAAAAAAGGCCAAATATATGTATTTTTAATGATTATATTATGTATTTTATTGTTAGTTTTTGTTGTTGTTGTCATTGTTTTATTTTGAAACAGGGTCTTGCTATGTTGCTGAGGTTGTCCTCAAACCTGTGATCCTCCTGTCTCATCCTACCATGTACTGGGATCACAGGCATGTACTACCACTCCCAGCTTTTTGTGAGTTTTTATATCAGCACAATAACAGCTTTGCAGTAATAAATCAACCATGATAATTGGCTCTAAGTTGACGAGACACCTAAATTACTGAACTGTTTTGAAGAAATAAGGGTTGTTGCTTTCAAGTGTGGCAAGCATGATATGCTAAGGTGATTATAAATGGATTACTGCCCAACAGAGGTCTTAGTGGCAGCGTCTCTGAATAGATAACTGGGCTAGGAGACCACACAGCGATCCCTGGGCTCTTGGAACTTAGTTCTCATTTATCTGAAAATACTTTGGGTACCTACTACAGATACCAGGCACTTGGTATTGCTTTCTATCAGAGAAGTCCATCCCACTTTTGGTAGCATTTAAGATTATAGCTAATATAGGGTCATTATGATAAAACTCATTTGGAAGGTATTGAGTGTGCAGGGATTGCTGGAGAAGGCTCCATCTCCAGCTTAAGCACCTGAGCAAGCTTTCTGGAGAATGGATGTCTCCAGCAAGACTTGAAAGATTGCAAAGGTCTGCTGAGGAAAAATATTCCGGGCAAAAGACATGCCATGTTCAAAAGCACAGAGGCCAGGTGTGTTCTGGGGAGGCATCTTGGGCTCTTCAAGCTGCTATAACAAACACTGTAGCCTGGGTAATTCATAACTGTCAGAGAGGCCTTTGCATAGTTCTGGAAACTGGGAAGTCTTAAGTTCAGGGTGGCAGAAGATCCCACATCTGTTAGGGGCTTGCTCTGTGCTCCCTGGATGGTGCTTGTAGCTATGTTCTTGCATGGTGGCAGGGACAAGACCTCTCTCTGTCTTCTACCTCTTTTGCAAGGGAATTAATCCCCTTCATAACCGTGGAACCTGCATGGCTTAACTTCTTTCCCAGAGGCCCTACCTCTTAACAACACCACAGTGTGGCTTAGGTTTCAACCTGGACTTTGGAGAGACATACACAGTTCATCACAAATGTTTAAGTAGTAATATTTGGAGCCTCTCTTGCATAAAGTGCCACAGGAAGGGAGGATGCTGAGAGATCCAGTTGTAGAGGCAAGCCAGGATCTTACTATCAGTGACATTACAAGGCAAATTAAAAAGTGTGGGCTTTTATCCACAGGGACTGAGAAGCAGCAGAATAAAATCATAGTAGCAGGAATATAAAATTGAACTTATGTGTAAAAAAGAGAACACCGGGGCCAGGCATGGTGGTGCATGCCTGTAATCTCAGTACTTGGTGGGAGGCTGAGACAGGAAGATCTCAAGTTTGAAACCAGCCTTAGCAACTTAGTGAGACCCTGTTTCAAAACTAAAAGTGAAAGAGGACTGAGAGTGTAGCATGGAGGTATGAATGCCCTTGGATTCAATCCCCAGGAGAGAGAGAGATAGTGAGAGATAGAGATGAGAGAGAGAGAGAAAGAGAGAGAGAGAGAGAGAGAGAGAGAGAGAGAGAGAGAGAGAGAGAGAATAGCATGACAGTGGGTAGACTGGCATAGGTAGAGGACTGAAGGAAGAGCCCCAGTTACTAGCAATCTACAAGTCTAAACAAGAAGGTAAGATAGAAGTCTCTGAGAGTTTGAGAAGAACTTAAATCCACAGGACCTAGTAGTTGGAGTAATGCATGAATTGAAGAGAAGATAGTCATCAGTGATAAGTCCTGGACTTCTGGCATAGAAAGCAGGCATCAAAGTAGACCCACTTAGTTTAACTGGCAATCTCACAGAAAGAGCATGAGTGAGGGTTAGTATGCTGAATTCAGTTTTGGATTGGTTGATTTTGAAGGACAGATCAAGAGCCAGCTGGATGATGATGATGATGATAACAATGATTATTGTGTGTGTGTGTATTAGCTGTAGTTAGGTACAGAATGTCCCCTGAAGAACTCATGTACTAGTGTTCAGAGTTGATGTGATTAAGTCATGAGGTTTGTAATCTCACCTGGGGGTAAATGCATTGTAATGGATTCACTGGGTGGTCACCCAGGCAGGTGGGTGTGGTTGTAGAAGGCGGGTCACTAGGGACTGTGCTTGTGTCTTTGGATCCCCTTGCTCGTGGGCTCCCTCTTGCTTCTGGCTTCTGTGATGTGAGAGCCCAGCCCTGCTCTCTCGCTCTCTCTGCTTCCCACCACCATTCTCTGAGATGTGTAGACCCCAGCCTCATACGGACCGAATCGGGAATCGCCAAGAAGCTGTGTAGTCAGGTTTCCTGGGATACAACAGTGAGAAAGTTGACTGAGACAGGAATTTATATACACTTGCCATATAAATTTGGAACTTCGGAGAAAGGTCCTTGCTACAGAGAGGAATTTAATCATCACAAGCTTGGAAATGATAGCCAACATCTGGAACTGGTTGCAGTTGTCCAGGAAGGCAGATGCTGTTAAGTGACAGAGAGCATGCGCCTTACCCCTAAAGCTCATGGACACTCGGATTTTGAGTATAGAGGTCTGTTTTCACATTCTCATTTGGAAATTAATTAAGTAAAATTCAACTTATGTCCCCTAGTGCGTAAATATTCTAAACACTGAAATCACCAGTATTCAGTATTGAGTAGAGTTTTCTTTCTTTTTTTTTTTTTTGTAATTTTTTGTTTTGTCTTTGTATCATCCATTATTAGGTTAAATTATTGTGTGTTTTTTCTCTCTGCAGTAAGCAGTTTTCTGAATAAATAGAAATGTCTGCCATTTGGAGCATCTAAGATTACTATACCAGGTGTTAATGTTTTAGGGGTGTGAATTCATTTATTCACCTAAATCTATGTGTTTTCAATAAAGACAAATTAAAATTAGACCTTCTGTCTCCTTTAAGTAATGCAAAATTGAAAATGACCCTCGGGAGTATGAATACAGATGGTTTGCTAGAAGAAATAGCCAGTTGATATATTTTAGAGAATATTTAGATTCTCTCCATCACTTAATAGTACTTAAAACACATTAGCCAATTATTTTTAAAAAACAAGGGCTTTCATTTGAATGCTATTGCTTATAATAGTAAATATTTTATTGCAGTAGCCTCAGTTCAAAAGAAAGTTAAAGAATGGTCCATTACTTCTAATTAAACACATTAAAATGGCTTCAGATAGTCTATGCAGCACTTAATCCTATAAAAATTTAAATGCTCTTTAGAGAAAGAAAAAGTAAGGATTTTTTTCCAAATATGAAGAGACATAATATCCAGATAGTGTTTTTAAAATATATTAACTTTTTTTTTTTTTTTTTTTAGTTAGTAATTGGCTTTAAAATGCAGTGGGCTTTATATGTTGTAGAATTGTATTATATGATGGTTCTGGAAAAGATACAGCTTTAGGAACAGAAAATGGCCAGCACTGCTGACTGGAGGCTGAGATGGGAGGAGAGGTTGCCTCAGGGCCATTGGGGGAGTCTTTGGGGAGGGGAGATTATCCTAACTCTTGATTGTGATGAGAGCTATATATGCGACTGCATTCATTTGTTAGAACTTGCAAGAACTATACACGGAAAAGGGTGAAATATAGTGTATGTGAAGGACACTGTGATTTAAATAAAATTTGCATGCAATTTTATGTTCATTGCATTCTGCTTCCAAGAGCAGCTCCATCTAGCAGTTGAAATTCTTATGAAATGGTTGTCCCCAACTGGTTGCTTCTGTGTTCATGGTACCTTGAGAGATTCACTGATGGTACTTACAAGCAGAATCTAAATATTTTTCAGTAACCAGGAGAACTGTGTCAGACCAAGGCCACATCCTCTCTGCTTTGGAAATGATGTTTCTGGGAGGTCAGTTATTCTCCAGCAGGGCCGTCTGGTGATATTTTCGCTTGGTCAAATTGTTTCTGTCTCTACCTTTCCCCCTGCTCCCAGGTTCCTTGGGTCCTCTCTGATCATGGTAGAGTCTATTTTCCTTCATGCTGTTGAATAGGCTTCTACCTTTCCCATTTCAGCCTTCCCTTACCCCCTTCATCCAAAGAGCCAACTCTGTTATCTCCAGGTCACCTACAGCCCACCTGTCTAGACAGCTGCACCCTTGTAGGTCTTAGGAGGTTGTGGAAGCTCCCTGAGTTTCAATTAACCTACCAATCTAAAGTATCTAAACAATCTAAGGATTGCTTAGATAAGAAGTGAGACTAGATATTTACTCCCTGGCTGTTATATCATGTCTCTCTCTAAAAACATGGCTGTTATATCATGTTTCCAAAACACATAGCACATTGTAAACACATAGCAAATACTTGTTGAAATGATTTTCATTCTTTTTGGACAGCTTTTCATTATTAAAAGTACCTATGATTCTTGATTTCATGTATTATAACTATTTCTTAGAAATATGTAAAATTGATTTTTAATAGATTTCTACTTTTGAGATGGTCTGATTAAAATATGGAAGGTGCTCTGTGTTAGTGTGTTTCTCCCCTCTCTGAAGCTCTCTGCAGAAGCAGGAGCGGATGGATGGATGGATGGATGGATGGATGGATGGATGGATGGATGGATGGACAGACAACTTGGCTGTTGGTTGGATGAGGTACCATTGTATTGTACATCTATAAAAGAGATGTGAACAGGCAGAATGGTAAGGATGATTGCTGTTTTCCACACTCTGCTGCCTGAAGAAGAGTTATTCATACTTTACAATGTGTTATATAAGATCTACTGAGCTGGAACTCTGAGGTCAGTTCCTCAGTGCCTAGCAAACTCAAAAGAAAAAAAATCCATTTTGCTCTGTGACCTGTTTTCTACTCTGTGATCTTATTTGTGGATTTTCTAATTCTGTCTTAATGTAGATTTCACTGCTAGGGCAGTTTCTGTGGGAAGACAAGAGTATCTGACCCTTTCTGAATCTGAAATCTTGAAAAAAATTATAATTGAGATATAATAAATAAAAATATATCCTGTTTTAGAAACAGAAGAGATTATTTTCTAACCTTTTATGCTCAAGTGTCAAACAAAGAAATGCTTTTAACTTTGGCATACAGATATTTTAAGCACTTAATTTTCCATAGTTTTTATTAACTTACCTAACTGGAAAAAAGCATGGTAGTTTAAAATTTGATATAAATCTTATATTTTTCTAATTTAGATAATTAAAAAACCTTATATCTCACTGCATTATTTTTTATTTGCCTAATTTTAATAGCTTTATGTCTTCTATTTTATTTATTTTCCGTGTATCATGTGTCTTTCCAAAAAGCATTTGAGATAGTTTTTTAAAATACATACAGAATGAACATTGATAGGAAAAAATTGGAGAGAAAAACATATGTTAGGATTCCTATTGCCTAGAATATAAGTTATAACAGGGTAACATAAATCCTTACCAGGGAATCTTTATTGCTTATTACAGTGTATGGACCATACTGTGCATTCTAAAATGCTTGTAGAATGATGTCTGAGGTTAGTTTATAGAACATATGCCAATAGATGGATTTCTTAGTTGAAGTCCACAATTTTGGTTCAGAGCTTTGTGCCAACACATAAACAGAGAAAAATACTGCTGATTAACAATCCATAGTCTCCATAAAATGAAATAAAACCATTTGACGAGGGAATCTGTAGTTCTTACTAGAACAAGAAATGCATGTATGTATGTCTGAATCCAGTGGATACTTGAGAGAAAATTCTGAATAATATGGTACTACCATTCAGCATTTTTAAGATAAAATATGATCAAATATTTTTTCTCCTCACAGTCCAAAGGGAAATGCAAGTATTAAAAAAAAAAAAAAACAACCAGGGGCTGGAGATGTAGCTCAGTGGTAGAGTCCTTGCTTAGCACGCAAAAGGCTGTAGGTTCAATTACCAGTACTGCAGGGGGGATAAGGACCCCAGGCTCTTGAGGAACACATGGGCCACATTTATATTAGCTAACTTTCTATGATTTTTTTTGCATGCATGGTTTTAATAAGCTTCAAGGAAGAATTATTTCAAGTGTATGCTCAGCATCAAGAATGTGCCACCATGCTAATGAAGAATCATATCCTCATAGCTAACAGGACTAGTATTAAAGTTTATATCCTCTTACTAAAAATGTGGTAGCTCACTGGAACTTGTGTCTGAAGAGATACATATCGCCTCTCTGTATGGAAGAGGGATGAGAAAATTTAGGTTGCTACTTTTGTTAGAACCCTATTTGGAACCAGCTTTATTGTGTGGACAAATGTATGACTCAGGACTGGTGTACTTGAGTTGTGCCACATTAACTTAAACTCTATTTTTATGCAAATTTTTTTGAGAAGTCAACTATCAAATCTACACAGATATCATAGAATAAAAGCTCTATGGGACCCTTCTAGAAGGCTAACACTGAATCTAAGACAAGGATTCTAAACATAGTTCTGCCTCAATGCATGAGTTGAATTGTTATCAGGGGTTTCGACCTCATGCTCATAAAATCTTAGAATATCTGTTCCATCTTCAATCATAGCAATACTCTTGTTGTATGTGTGCACACACATTCATTCTGCAGAGAAGGAGGGACTTCAAGATTTCCCAGTGCTCAAACAACTTTGTGTCCTAGAAAGGTTAGAAATACTGAATAAAATTGCAAATAATTCAGTTACGTATTGATGAGTACCTACAAAAGAAAATGACCTTGAAATTTCAATAGTGGGACAAAACTCTTCTGCCTCACAAAAATCCAACTGCAGGGTAGTTGTCTGTTGGACACTCTTGATTTATGATTAAACTTTGTCCTCTCTATCTAGGAAGTTGTTTCTGAACTCTTCATCTTTGTCAAAAAGCAAGTGTTTATTGGGGAAAAAATGTGTACAAAACAACACTTTTTGTTAGCTTGTTTCCTTTAGGGATTTGGGAACTGTGTCCCAGAATTAATTTAAGGATATTACACAGGATTATTAGATAAGTTACAGAGCCTGATTTAGAAATGGTTATGAAATTGGCTGGCTCCAGAAATCCTGGCAGCTGGCTTTTGCTGTCTTGTCAGGACCAGTGCTGGCATGAATGAATTAATCATATTTGTCAAAAATCATAGTTTGAAAAGGGAGAGTCCAGTAGACGTAGCTTAGAATACTGCCCTTTAGAGTGCATACCTCAGTTCAACTGCACCCACAGCACCTGGGAAATTGTTAGAGGTACAAATACCTAGGCCCATCCCCAGCCTAGGCCCAGCAATGCATATTTTAAACAAATCCTCCAAGTAACTGGTGCCCAGTATGGCTACCTCTTGGCTGGAATGGGTCAAGGCTATATGATTTGTGATTCATGACCCCTTGACTGGGAGGGGACAGGGTACTGTGATTCAAGACTACATATAAGAGGGGAAGGGAACTCCCCAGAAAAACATCACTGTTGGTCCTTCCCACCTAAAAAAAATATCAATACTGGGTAGTAAAAATAATTCAGTTCCCTCTAGACCAACTTTATGGATGTGGGAGGGGGTACTGGGGGTTAAACCGAGGGGCATTCTACATCTAAGATACATTCTCATACCTTTTTTATTATTTGTTTTTTTGAAACAGGGTCTTGCTAGGGTGCTAAGAGTCTTAGTAAGTGGCTGAGGCTATCCTTGAACCTGTGATCCTCCTGTCTCAGCCTCCCAAGTACTGGGATATTGGACATGAATCACCTTGCCTGGCTTCTGTATCGCCCTTGAATTAAGTTCCTTCTATGAATACAATACAAGGATTTTGTGCATTAACATTGTTGTTGGAAGTGTCTTTCATTCCAGGGCTTTTATTCTGTAGGTTATATTTGGGACTTTTTCCAACCCCTTTCCAGAGAAAGTGTATGATTCTTGAATTTCAGTGGAAGACTTTGATATAACTTTCTCTTTGGCATCTGCCTAGAGTAAAGAATATATATGTCTTACTCTTCTCTCTGTCATGCAGTGGAAGCTTGGTTTTACAGGGAGGCCCCATGGTTGTCTACAAGTGCCAGGAATGTTAAGTCTGCATGATTCTGTGATGAAGAATCAAGAAATCATGGTTGCTCACCTGAGCAGTTTTGCATCAGCTTTATAGATACTATAAGCAACCAAGGTGAATTTTCATCTTTGACTTTCATGGATTTGCTCATGAATATTTCTCTGAGGCAGAGAAGAATAGTGTCCAGCAATGAGACCTGTCGAATATTATTTACGCAACTTTGAAGTTTTCTTTTAATATGTAAGCCATCAAGTCAAACATGGTGTTTTATGCCTGTAATCCTAGTACTTGAGAGGCTGAGACAGGAGGATCTTAGTTCAAGGCCAGTCTCAGCAAATTACTGAGATAAACACATGTATGTGTGTATATGCTATCAGATAATTGTTTCATTTGTCTGCCTTTTTTCATTTGTGTTATTACCACATATATTTGCATATTCATATTTTAACAGATTTTTGTATGAAGATATACCTGTTTTAAATGGATTATTACCTGGGCCTGATGAATTAATTGGATAAACAGTTTGTATTTAATCATTTAGTCTGAATCCCCTTTTAGGGGACCTTTGTTCTATAGGTTTTAGTTCATTTTAAAAGGAAAATGGCCATGCATGGTGGCACACACATGTATTTCCAGTACATGGGAGGCTAAAAGAGGAAGATCACAGGTTCAAGTTCAGCCTCAGCAATTTAGTGAGGCCCTCAGCAACTTTGTGAGATCCTGTTTCAATACAAAAAATAAAAAGGGCTAGGGGTACAGCTTGGTGGTAGAATATCCCTGGATTCAATACTCAGTATTAAAGAGAAAAAAAACATAAACAATTGAGGCACTATCATGAAAATGGATTTAGTTCATATATATATATATATTCCTGATAATAGGCATTTGGAATGATTTGGTAGGAGTGAAGTAAATCTCCCTTTATTGTTGATTTTCTTCTATGAATGGAAAGACTTGTTAACTGACCTGAATTTAGTGCCTTTCTCCAGGCTATTGAGTAAAGTCAAGCTCCATTTTTTCTAAGACCCCAGGTATCTGCTCCTTGGAATGTGTATGTTCAGCAAAATCACAATGCCATTTATTAGACTGGTACTTACTCAAGGATAGGATAATTAACTGTTGAATTGCCCCCTCTCTGTTTCCCCATTCCTGGGAGATTTTCTAACTAATGGATCACTACACTAACACTGTTGGATTTCTAAGATGACAGGCCAAAATGGTGTAGCTAAAATAATAAAAAATCTGATAGTACCTTGCTAAACACTGTCTGCAGGTTATCTTTGAACTCAAGGGGGAAGTTATTTTGCTGAGCAGCTGGGGGCCAGAGCAGCTGACCATGAGAAGACATACTGTCTCCTCTTTTTCCCTGACATTTATTTTCTTATATATCTTCATCAGTATATATTTGCTTTTCTTAACTGCCATTTTTTATCCTGTAATATATGCCTTGTGAGTACCTTTCTCTTAACAGCTAATTGTAAGCATCCATCTCTTAGACTAGGGACTCAGAAAGTATCCTCTGAAATAACATTGTTATTTTTCTGTACAGCAGTTTAATCATTAAGATCTCATCTCCATTGTGATGTACTTTCTGGGAAAATGTACAGTTTGCAGTGTGTTTGTGGCAATCCAAGCTGAATAAATTACCGTAATATTCAGAACACAGGCAAAGGGAAAGCAGTATTTTCAGAAATCTTGCTTTGCATACAGAATACACCCCACCTTTCCCATTCTGAAACATACTGTTTATTATGGGTGCTCAAATGTCATCCTAAAGTATGGGTCAGTGTTGCCTAGACAACAGGACACTTTCTAAGCAAACAAGGTTTTTTAAAAGTCATAAATTCAATGCCTCCACTGAATTGCAGCTTAGAGCATTAGCACGGCTTAGCTCAATTATGCTGACTTATCCCAAACTAACTGTAGATTGCATGGTTAAGAGAAATAATTAACCTCTTGCTGTAAGAAGAAAGACCAATAAAAAGGTCCACATAAAGGTATATTATAAAACTGATCAAGAAATTAAATGCCACAGTGATTTAAATTGTACATTTCTCAAAGCAAACCAGAGTACCATGTTTCTGAATGTTAATTGTTTAAATCTTCATTGAACTTTTGTGTGCCAAGACTAGAGTCACTCAGGTTGTCTATTTCCATTTTCAGCGCTACCCGTTTGCAGGAAAAAAAAAAAAAAAAAAAAAAAAAAAAAAAAACCTGCTCCCAGAAAGCTTAGAAAGCAATTTCATTTATAGTGAAGTGGTATAAAATTTTCACTTCGAATCTCTGTAGGGAAGCATGGGTTATTGAAGGGTTTCTGTGGAGAAACAATTACTCCATCCATTTACTGAATATTGTTTATTTTTATGTTGTGTGAAATGCCCTGTGGGCCTCTTAGAACTTACTGGAAGAACCAATTTAGGAAGAAAATATCCAATTAGCTCAAATTTTTTTATGATACACACAGAGTTTACATTCTTTGAGATTCGGTATATTTGTTTTGGAGTCCTTGTGTGAGTTCTGAGATACTAGCCCTTGCCTTAGAATCAGTTCCTCATTTCAACACAGTCATGAAGATTGGTTTGTCCTGTTAAAGTTACTAAACCTAAGGCACCAAAAGACTTTTGGTTCTCCCAGTATTCCATATACTTCTATATTTGTAGCAGAAATGTGCTAATTCATAGTATGAGGACATACTTGAAAATACCTATCTATCTTCTGTGGTACCAAAATCAGAAGTTCAAATTTAAGTTTCTTCTTTTCATAGTTGAGATTGAACCCAGGGACATTCTACCTCCAAGCTACACCCTCAGCTCTATTTTATTATTTTATTTGGAAATGGAGTCTCAGTTAAGTTGGTGAGAGTTTTGCTAAGTTGCTGAGGCTGACTTTGAATCTATGAGGCTCTTGTTTCAGCCTCCCAAAAAGTGGAATTACAGGTATATGCCACAGTGCCCACCTTGTAAAGCACTTTGGTTATCTGTTTGAGACAAGCATTGAGCTCTCATTTTACACCCAACAAAATGTAAAATTCATGAGGGAAATGACATAAAACTCAATTACTTTATCTATTCCTAAGAAAGTCTTGAAATTTTTAATCTTTACATGTAGTTTCCCTAATTTAAATACAATGCTCTTATTTCTTGATCAACTTTCTTTTTTTCCAGTAGTCTATTTTTTTTATATTGGTGCATTGTAATCAAACACCTTTGTTAGGTACAAGCTGGTAAAGGCATACATCCTTCCCCAGTTCCCACCCCACTCCCTCACCCTCCCTCGTTTTCAAGTTCAACTTTCTTTTTTTTCAAGTTCAACTTTCTATGTCATTGTTCCTATACTATTTTGCTTTAAACCTACCTTGACATAGTTAAGAAAAGCATTACATGAATAATAAGCATTCATGGTTAGCTAGATCCAGGATGATGAACAGCTTTCTTGAAATATGTGAACCATAAAAGATGAGAGGCATTCTAAGTGTTAAACACATAGTATGAGTAGTAACAATTTTAGGGAATAGAGGGGAAATATAATTACAAATAGGCAAGATGAGACATAGAGGTGTAGGGATCTGACTACTGAGAAATTAACCTTGCCTCATTCTTCTTTCTTAGTGTGTATGATACATCTTCTAAGAGGATATTCTGAGACCCTTTATCCTGAAATGGGTCAACCATATCATCCTCTCTCACTCCTTTTTACTACTTCTCAAGTCTCTGAACTTTCATATTTGCTTAATAGTTTATTGTTTATGCCTCTTGGTAGAATATTATGTCTACAAAGGTAGACACTTTTTCTCTTGCTTGCACTTTAATCCTAGGGACTCTGTCAGTATCTATTATATATAAGACACTCATTTATAATCCTTAAGTAGATGCTGTAGCTTTAAGTAGCTAAGTAATTACTCTAAAGTAATGTTCAATTTGTTGTTCCAAATCTTTGCAGTAGCTCATAGGTGACCACATGAATGTTCTGTTTGTATAATTTTTTTGTTTGTTTTCACTTTTTGCAAAATTTAATTTTTCAGTAAGTCAAATGTGACTTTTATAGTGTATAATAAAAGGCAAGCAAGTTTCTTACTGAATAACAAATTTCCTGTTGAAAAGCAAGTTTCAACAAGAAACTTGTTGAAAAACAAGAAACTTGCTTGCCTTTTATTATACCGTTTCAAATTTAAGGAAAATAATGTCATGTCTTCTTTTTATTTTCTCCAAAATTATAAAGCTAACCTATGAGTAATCTACAGCAGTATGTATTTTTTGAAAACATTTCACACTTTTTTTTGACGATGACATTCCCAAAATTAGGTGTAATGCTAAGTAATGCTGCATAAAAATATCATGCAAAGTTCAACATGGTAGAGTGACCCTTCACACTCAGATGTGTGTGTTTTAATTTTCTTTATTTCAAAAAGGCTAAGTATCCATTTATCACACCTTAAAAGTGTCACCTTAAGGCAATATGTTCTGTAAAAAAATGTTGCTATTATTTGGGAAAATTACTATTATACATATATTGATCTAATTTCTGTTTCCTTTAGAATTTCTTTTTTAAAAGATGGAGGACTTAAAATAGGTAACGTCACTAAGGCTGATGCTGGGAGCTATACCTGCACTGCAGAAAACCAGTTTGGGAAAGCAAATGGCACAACACACTTGGTTGTTACAGGTGGGCACCTTCTAATTGGCTTACCTGGGGATATATTGTATGACATATTATTATGGCTAAATAAACTGTATGTCTTTCGCACAAAATGCAAAAGAGCTTGTATATTCACTTATATCATTTTTTACAAGTGATGGGCAAGGGGCCACTACTTAATATTTCTTTAGCACAGCACAGTATACATGATGGCATACATAAGTTACAGTGCTGGAATAACAGATAATAATAATTACAAACAGCAAATGATGCCAATATTTTTATTTTATGCTCTCCTATTATGTCAGATCTTTGGCTTATAATTTTTCTTTTTCATTATAGTTTTTATTTTCTGGGTATGTTTTAGATCATGAAATAACCCTTAATATCATAGGACATGTGGGTCAGGAGGACCAAAGCCCGACTGTACTGGGCTAAAGTGGCAATTAAATTAAGTGATTGCAGATTTCATGAATGAATGATATTATTATTTTTTTGTGTGTGTGGTACTGGGGATTGAACTCAGGGGGCATTCTACCTCCGAGCTATATCCCCAGCCCTATTTTTTTTTTATTCTTTATTTTGAAACCGAGTCTCACTAAGTTGCGGAGTGCCTCACTAGGTAGCTGAGGCTGGCCGAGAACCCGGATCCTCCGGTCTCAGCCTCCCGAATGCTGGGATTACAAGCGTGAGCCACCACGCCCGGCTTTGAATGAAATTATTATTATTATTACTACTACTATTAGTATTATTATTTATTTCAATTATATATAATACTGAGATTCAATGTGATTGAAACATACATGCATACACCTCTTGATGTATTTTCCTCCACATCTCACCCTGAAGATGCCACTTATTGCAAAGCCATGGGGAATGGCACTGGGAAAATGGGATAAAAGTAAGTTTAATTCACTAAACATGAAAGTGTGTATTGATGACAAGGATAAAGGATATGCACATGGGACATTTGTACTAGATAAAATAGACATCAATTAACATTCTAACATAGAGCCCTATTCTAAGGTATTTTACATAGGTACCACTCTAAGCATCATTTGCTTAGCTTTTCAAATCCATGAAACATCAAAGTCTGTTTGAATTTTTATATTAATATATTTGTTAGTCACTGGAAGTTGGTGAAAGCACAGAAGTTTCTTTTTCTACCCCGGTATTTCACAAAACAATAAGACTATATTGGAATTGATTTTGTCAGTAGTATTCTCTCGTTTTCAGATGATACTAATTTTTAAACTTATTTATATCCTGTGAACTCTAATATCCTAATTCCTTTAACAAAAGATCCAGTGAAATAGAGCTCTGCATTGACATGTCTATTTTAGCCTTGAAGACTTTTAATTACATAGATGTATGTGTATAACTATGGATATACTAACAAACACACCATAAGTCAGATGAATAGTCTTCCTGTATAGATGTTTGTATCGCAACAGAAATGCTAAAGTTGTACTTATCAATCATTTCCCCCAATAGAACCAACAAGGATAACATTGGCACCATCTAACATGGATGTGTCCGTGGGTGAGAGCGTCGTTTTGCCCTGCCAGGTGCAGCATGACCCGCTGCTAGACATTATGTTTACCTGGTACTTCAATGGGGTCCTGGCGGATTTTAAGAAAGATGGATCTCACTTTGAGAAAGTTGGTGGGGTAAGTCATAGCACTTTTCTCGTGCTTTTTATATTATGCATGTCCTTGACACATTGCCTGTTTAAAAATATATATATATATGGCCCATAGGTGATGCCCTAGAAATGTCCTTTGAATGAGCAAACCTGATCTCTCAGTTCTTTTTTGATCTAATTTTGGTTTTGTAATTACCAGACATTGGTCACATTTACTTCAACCTATAATTTTAATTAAAATTGATACATGTTGCATTTATAGTAACTGCTGTTCTTCATGACAGTTTTGTGGCTGGCACCCCATGGAAAGAAAAGCGTTCTTCTGCAAGGGTTTACTTTCAACAGGACCATGTTTATGATGAAGAGGGAGTCACTTACATTTACTGAGAATTTCATCCAGATATTTCATTCCAATCATTATGACAGAGTAGATACTTTGTCCCAAGTAATCTTTGCCACTGCACTGGATGTTAGTGTAAGATACTTCATCTTACAGGTGCATATATGTATTGAGGATTTGAAAAGAGTTTTAAATTTTCAGTGTCACACAGCTAGCAAGTGGTGGAAATTCAAGCACAGATCTGTATGTCTCTTCACAACTCCAATGTTCAATTCCATTGTGTCTTCTCATTTATGATGGCTCCACATTAAGAAATAGTAATAATAAGACTCCAAGGAAAACTTAATACTTGGAGAATGCTTGACAAGTAGCTGAGTGTTAGTAAGCCAACAGAACTAGCAGTCAGGTTCAGAGCTGGCTGCACATGTGTGAATCCAGAAGAGCAGGCAAGCCTCCTTTGCAGGCTTGCTGCATTTGGCTCAGGACTAGCTTCCTGCTGTGTGGCAAGATGTCAAGCCTGGGTGTTTTGGGTCCTCACTGATTCAACATAGGAATAGTGCAGGCATCACTGAAGCATAAAACTACATAATGGTCAGCTCAACTGTATTCATTCAACAAGGCTTTCTTATTAAATCGCTGTTCATGGATATGTAGATATAGTAATGTATTAGAATCGTATACAGCTTAAAAGAATTGTGTCCTTGCAAAAGATACATTCAAGTGCTGATGCCAGTGCCTCAGAATGTGACCTCCTTTGAAAGTAGAGTGCCTGCAGAATCATTAAATTAAGATGAGGTCACCTTGGAGAAGGGTGGCCCTCAGACAATATCGCTGGTGTCCTTATAAAAGGAAGGCAATTCAGACACAGAGGCACAGAGAGGAGAACACAGATACAGAGGAGAGGATGATGATGTAACATAATTGGAGTGATGCTGCCACAAACCAAGGGAAGCCCAGGACTATCAGAAGCTGGGCAAGGCAGGGAGGAAGCTGCCCTTGGAAATTACGGGGTGAGTAGGGCCCTAGCAACACCTCAGATTTGGTCTTCTGGTCCTCAGGACCCTGAGAGGATTCATGTGTGTTCTTTTAAGCCACTGACTTGGCACTTTGTTACAGCACTCCTAGAAAGCTAATGTGGAAAGGAGGAACATTTTTTAAAGAAAATGGAAAATTGATATATTAGATACCTAGCTATAGTTAAGTACAGTTTTAGTACATCTCTGTTTTCTATTACTAGTTTTATTAGTTTTAGAAACACTGGAAAAACCAGTGTTGTACCCACTGATTCAAGGTTTGAGAACATTATCAATTGCTACAATCCCTTGGCATTTTTTAATTTTTTGTAATTGCTTTCAATACCTCTTTAAAAAAAGATCATGAATGGTTTCTTCTTCCACCCTGGCAAAAGACTTGTGCCCATATTCTCAGCTGACTCTCTATTCTATGCCCAGAGTCTCGGGCATCTCCACTTTCCTGGGCAGAGATTTAAGAGGGATGAAAAGGAGGCAGGTTCCTCTTGTGAAGACCCTTTATCCAGCCCAGGAAGTGGTTCTCCTCTAACCCAGCTCTTCTTCCAACTTTCATTCTGAAATCAATTCAAAGCCTGGCCCTGTGGCACATGCCTATAATCCCAGTACTTGGGAGGCTGAGACAGGAAAATTGCAGCTTTGAGACCAGCTTCAGCAACTTAGAGAGGCTCTCTGCGACTTATTCAGAACTTTTTTCAAGATAAAAATAAATATAAATGGCTAGGAGTCGGGCTAAAAATATTCTTGAGTTGGACATGGTGGCATGCACCAGTAATATTAGTACTTGGGAGGCTATGTTAGGATTGTAAGTTCAAGGCTGGCCTCAGCAACCTAGCGAGGTCCTGAGCAACTTAGTAAGACTCTGTTTCAAAATAAAAAAAATAGAATAAGGTCAGGGGTGTAGCTTGGAGGTAGAATGCTGCTGGGTTCAATCACTAGTCCCACAAAAATATAAAAATAAAATGGTGTGGATTTATATCTCAGAGGTAGAATGTAGTTGGGTTCAATCCACAGTATCAAAAATGTTTTAAAAATTAAAAATTCAATTCAAAATAAGAGTTTCCTTTGTCATATAATATAGATCATTATATTTGTGAATAGCCAGCTGGGTCCTAAGATGTTGGTAATATTTCATCCACTACAATCTCCTCTGCCTTTTTCCATGCTAAATAAACATGTATTGAAAGACTGACCATCCAAAGCAGTTTGACTGTAATATCTACCTCACAGCCAGAAAAATGCTCAAAATCTGAACTAGATTGCTGCTTTCTGTAAGAGGGACTTGTAGTTAAGAACATTCACATTGATAGTATAATTTAACTCTCCTGATTTACATGGCACTGATGGGTTGCGTGGAAGGCATAAAGTCATCTCTGTAAAGAGTCAAGTGTCTGAAGCATGGAATTTCATAAATTAATGCCATCCCTGGCTGGTTCTGTTCTTTCCCTGGCATGCTAGTTCATGGCCTATGAATTTTTTTTATTGACTTGTGCCATTAGTAACTTAATATTCTCTCATCAGTATAAAACAGTAAGCCATAGAAGATGACATTGCCCTTAAGCACAAGCAATTAAGTAAATCTGTTTTCTGTTGCATGAAAAGAGAATTATAGAACAACTCTTGTCCTCTGATTCTGTATTCATTGCGGCATGCACATTAATATTTAGTCTGCTTGTCTTCTTTTATAGTATATTCATAGATGTACTCCTTGTTTTCAAAAACAGCAAATGTGAGCCAAGAAGCCTTTAAGTGGAGAAGTTATCTAGGAAGGTTGATACTATAAGCCCTGTTTTTGAAATGAATTTGAACCAATTTGGCCAGTTTTCATTCAGATTATATTTCATAATCTTTTGTTGTTGTTGTTGTTACTAGGGATTAAACCCAGGGCCATCCTACCTCCAAGCTACACCCCCAACCCTTTTATTTTTTTTAAACAGAATCTTACTAGGTAGCTGAGAGTCTTACTATATTGCTGAGAATGGCCTCCAATATGTAATCCTCCTGTCTCAGCCTCCCAAATGCTGAGGTTACAGGCATACACCACCATACCCATTATTTTCAAAAAAAGCAAATGTCAGAAAAGAATCCAGTAAGTGGAGAAGTCACCTAAGAAGGTCAATAGTAAGAGCCATGGATTTGAAGTGGGAAGGGTGGTTTAGGTTATGGGATATCTACCTATCACTTTGAACTGATTCAACTGATTTTCATTAGGAGGATACTAGGTATTCCATATTCTTTACTTTTTTTCTTGATACTAGGGATTGAATCCTAGTATCAGGGGCATTCTACCTCTGAGTGTACGCCCAGCCCTATTTTATTTTTTTAAATTTTGAAACAGGGTTTTGGTAAGTTGCTGAGAATCTTGCTAAATTTATGAGGCTGGCCTCGAACCTGAAATCCTTCCAGCTCAACCTCCCAAGTACTGGGATGACAGGTGTGTACCACCACACACAGCTTCATTCATTGTTTCAAGACACATACATCGCAGGGAAAAAAATCATAAACTCATAATGCTGCCATGATTTAGAACAGATCTATTAGGCAGACTTGAACATGTGCTAAAGGAGTTTGATATCACCAGCCGTAGGATTCTGCAAAGTAACAATTATCCATTCAGAAAAGCTTATTAAACCAAGTGTCCACAGCAAATTAGTACAAAGGAGAGATCTGGATCCAAAGACATGCTTCAGCTTTACCCATACCCATGGGATACATACAAGTGGTGTAACTAAATCAGAAGTAAACGGCTGCCACTTACGTGCACTGTTCACCCAGAAAACCTTTATACACATGGTGCAATGTGACTCAGAAAGTGGGGATTTGTGTTTAGATGCATAAAAGTTCGGGGTGTTTTTGATTATGCAGTGATCCCTGTGAGTGCATTGGTCACCTAACTTCAGGTTCCCTTTTTTCTATCTTCACATCAGTTCTCTTTATAAATATACTTTTCTGGGACATTGTACTCTCACATCATAATGTAGTTCAGAATGATAGGGACACACATGCACACAACTCTTGGCGAGCTTTCCCCTGGTTCCATCCCCATTCGTCCCCCTTTTCCATCCATGATACTGAGTTTATCACTAATTTCACATATGTACGTAACATCACTGGATTTGCTTGCTTCGTTAATTCTCCCTCCTCTAGACCACACCCATTGCTCCACTGGGGTTTCTCCTCCGTTATCTAAAGTCCCTCTTGTATCCTGATTACTCCCTAGCTTCTGCAAATGAGAGAACACATATTACCCTTCTCTTTCTGTGACTGGTTAATCTCACTTAACATAGTTTTCTTCAGGTCCATCCATTTTCTTGAAAATGACATTATTTTGTTCTTCTTTATTGCTCAGTAGAATTCCATTGTATATAGATCCCATAATTTTGTAATCCATTCATCTGTTGATGGATACCTAGGCTGATTCCATAATTTGGCCATTATGAATTGTGCTGCTATAGACATGGATATGCAACACCTTAGTTCTTAATATTTGCATGTCCTCTTCCTCCATGAGATCTTGCAAACTCTGGTCAATCCTTGGGATAGTCTTTCCTCTCTTTTACATATGTCTTGGAATCTTTGTATAGAATTATGTATTTTCAGGTAAGAATGTATGTACCCACACATGTACAATTTGTTTCACATATGCACTTAGAACAAGAGACACGAGTCCAGCAGCATGTTTATGATATACATTCTATACTCATACATTGTATACTCCTTTTAACCAACTGAATTCACTCAGCCCAGGTTGAAGAAAAAAAAAAAGATGACATTATTTATCTCAGTAAATATCCCTACCTTTAAATATATCTTAGATTCCTATGTTGGAAAAAGGGAAATAATAGCCCAAAATTCAAGAGCAATAAGAATATTGTTGGCTGATATCTAAACACTTGGCATCTGGCAATTTAAGTTTGATTTTAGGGACATACAAGAAGTGTGTGTGTGTGTGTGTGTGTGTGTGTGTGTGTGTGTGTGTGTTACTGGGGATGGAACTCACTCAGGGGCATTCTACCTCTGAGCTATACCCCTATTTTATTTTTTTATTTTGAAATGGGGTCTTACTAAGTTGATGAGGATTTCACTAAATTACTAAGTCTATCCTTGAACTTGTGATCCTCCTGTGTCACTTTCCCATGAACTGGGATTACAGGCATGAGTCACAATGCCCAACTCAAGAATATTTTTGGCTTGCCTATTAATAAGCTAAATGTTGGACTTAAGAAACATTATATGAGCTGGGCATGGTGATGCATGCTTATAATCTCAGTACTTGGGAGGCTGACACCCATAGGATTTCAGGTTCAAGGCCAGTCTCAGCAACTTAGAAAGGCCCCCTAGAACTTAGTGAGAACCACTTTCCAAACAAACAAAAAGTAAAACAGGGCTTGAGGTGTAGCTCAGAGGTAGAATGCTTCTGGGTTCAATCCCCAGTGCCCCCCAAAAATGAAAGAAAGAAATAAAAGGATAAAGGGTTAATTATATGATTGGAGATCACTGTAAATAGGCAGACCTAAACCTAAACTCACTAGGCATTCATTGGGTATTGAATGTATATGCTTTGAGAAACCTTGTGTAGTAAAGGTATTTTAGAAATGAAAAATGTCAAAAACCAAACCATCCAGTTTTACAAATATTGTGTGGAATTGGGTGTGTGATGAATTGGAATGTGTGTGGATAAAAGTCACTCGAAGCAGGAGGAGGTTTAGCAGTGACAGCCAATCTGCCGTCCGTGTAACTGGTTGCCTTCAGCATGATTTATTTCCCACTCCAGTTATAGCAGCTACTCATGAGATTGACACCTGATGTATTTCCCAGCTCTCCATGGTAGAAAAGAATATCTTTGAAAGTGATCCTTTGTGTGGGATAATACAGTGTGGCTCCTTGGACTACATTTGTTTCAATGAATTATTTGGGTGTGAGAATGAAAAATTTAAAACCAGCATTTCTTTTATAATGCAAAACTACGAGCAATATTACATGTAAAGAGTGTGTATGTGTGTGTGTGTGTGTGTATGTGTGTGTACATATGCAGTACTGGAGACTGAAGCCAAGGACATTCTATCTCTGAGCTACACCCCCAGCTCTTTCATTGATTTTTTTTTTAAACAGGGTCTCACTAGGCTGATGAAAGTCTTACAAAGTTGTTCAGGGTGGTCTTGAACCTAAGATCCTCCTGTCTCAGCCTCACAAGCACTGAGATTACAGATATGCACCAGCATAACTGGATGTACCTAAGTATTTCAGTATTTTGCATAATAGTGTAAGTGATAATGTGTTTTTATTACAAATTCCTCTTACACGTTGCTAGTATAGATTAAAGCAATTGAATTTGCTATATTGACTTTACATCCTGCATTGTTTAGTAGTTCTAGGAATTTTGTTGCTGATTCTTTCAGATCTTCTACATAGATGATCATGCCATTTGTAAAGGGAGGGAGTTTTATTATCTCCTTAAACTAAATATCTTTTACTTCTATTTCTTATCTTATTTCATTAGCAAGAATTTTCTAGGAGGATATCAAAAACCCATCATAAGGATGGTCATCCTTGATTTTTACTATGAGTTTTTCCCCATTAAGTATGATATGTCAGGTATAGTGGTACACACTTGTCATCCAAGTACCTGGGAGACTGAGACAGGAGGATCACAGGTTCAAGGCCAACCTCAGCAATGTTACAAGACACTATCTACCTACTATTACCTTGTTTCCAAACAAAAAATAAAATGAATATGAATGGGGGTAGAGATTGGAGGTAGAATGCCGATAGGTTCAATCCCCAGTACCAAAAAAAAAAAAAGAAGGAAAGTATGATATATGTTGTCAGTTGTTTATTATTGATTTTTGTTATCAAGTTAAGGAAGTTCTCCTGTATTAGTAATTTATCACTGTTTTTTGTTTTATCATTGCTGGGTGCTGGATTTGGGCAAATGCCTTTTCTGTTTGCATCTATTATTATCATCATCTGATTTCTCTTCTTGAGTTTGTTGTCTGACGGATTACACATTGATTGATTTTTAAATGTTAAACCAGTCGTGCATTTATCACACAAACCCACTTGGGCATGGTGTATGTTTTTAAAAGTACATCGTTAAATTCAACTTGCTAATATCTTGCTATGGATTTTTGCATCTATGTTGACAAAAAACAATATTGGTATGTAGTTTTCTTTTCTTGTGATGTCTTTGTCTGGTATTGGTATTAGGATACGGCTGAGCTCACAGAATGAGTCAGGAAGTATTTTTCCTCGGCCTGTATCTTTTGGAAGAGATTGTAGAGAATTGATAGCATTTTTTAATTAAGTGTTTTTTAGAATTCGTCATTGAACCCATCTGGGCCTAGCACTTTTTGTTTTGGAAGATTATCAATTATTGATTCACTTTCTTTGTTAAATGTATAAGTGTTCAGATTGCCTGTTTCTGAGTTTTGGAAGGTTATGCTTTTCAATTAATTGATCTAGTTCATGTAGATTATGAAATTTATATAGATTTCTTCATAATTTATTTTCTTCCTTCCTTCTTCCCTCTTTTTTTTCTTCCTTCTTTCCTTTCTTCCTTTCTTCCTTCCTTCATATTGTTGATTGGACCCAGAATGTCATGCATGCTAGACAAGCCATAATATTCCTATATTGTTCTTTTAACATCCATAGCACCTTTTGTGATGCCGTCTCATTTCTGATGGTAATATTTTTTGTCTTTTATCTCTTTTCTTATGTAGCCTGGCTTGATGTTTATTGATTTTACTAATCTTTTCAAAGAACCAGCTTTTGGTTTTGTTGATTTCCTCTATTGACTTCCTATTTTCAATTTCACTGGGCTTTGCTCTAATGTTCATTTGTTTTATTCTGCTTGCTTTGGACTTAATTTGGTCTTTTTTCCAGATCTCTAAGCTGAAAGCTTAGATGATTTAGTTTTTTCTTCTTTTCTAATATATGCATTCTGTGCTTTCAGTTTCCCTCTAAGTGACATCTTCACCTGCACCCCACAAATTTTGATAAGTTGTATTTTCATTTACATTTAGTTCAGAACATTTTTATAATTTCATTTGAGATTCCTTCATCAACCTATGCATATGTAGAGAATTGGAGTATTTTTTAGTCTTTGTTCCATTACTGATTTCTAGTTCAATTACATTATACTCTCAGACTTTATGTGCTTTTTTATACTCTTTTACTTGATAAGATTTGTTTTGTGCCCATAAATCTTGGTGAATATTACATGTGAGCTTGGTGAATATTACATGTGAGCTTGAGAAAAATGCTTCATCTGTTGTTGCTAGATGAAGTAGTCTATAGATACTGTTCTGTTTTATTGCTAATGCTACTTAATTCAACGAAGTCCTTTCTTAATTTCTGCCTGCTGGATCTGTCCATATCTGAGAGAGGCATGTTAGAGTCTACAAATATAATAGTACATTTATCTATTCCACATGGTAGTTGTTCCATCTTTTGTTTTACACATGTTTATGTTGTGTTGTTAGGCACTTACACATTAGAAATTGTTATATATGCTTGCAATATTGACCCTTTATCATTTTATTGTGGCTTTATAACATTCCATGACCTTCCTGATAACTTTTCTAAACTCTGTTCTATTTGAAATTAACACAGCTGTTTCTCTCTCTCTTTCTTTCTTTCTCTCTCTCTCTCTCCCTCCCTCCCTCCCTCCCCCCTCTCCCTCTTTTTCCTTCTCTCTCCTTCTCTTTCTCATGTGTGTGCATGGGGGTGGGGGGGTGCGTACTGAGGATTGAACACAGGAACATTCTATCTGTGAGCTATACCTCAGCCCTATTTTTCAGGGAGTCTTTTAAATAGGGTCTTGCTAGGTTGCTGAGGGCCTCACTAAGTTGTTCAGGGTCTTACTAAATTGCTAAGGTTATCCTTAAATCAGTGATCCTCCTGTCTCAGCCTCCCAATACTGGGATTACAGGCACATGCCACCATGCTCAGCTTCTGCTTTCTTTTGATTAGTGTTAGCATAGTATATCTTTCAGGACTCTTGCTTTTTTCATTTCTATGTATCTTCATATTGAAAATGGGCTTCTTGTAGAAACTATGTAGTTGAGTGTTGGTTTTTAGCCACTGACCATCTCTGTCTTCCAACTGATATCTTTAGACAATTGATGGCCAGACTGATCACTCTTAGAGTTCAATTAATATCTACCATTCTACCATCTTTCTTACTATTTCCTATTGGTTCCTCCTATTATTTCTCTCTCTCTCTCTCTCCCTCCCTCCCTCTCTCTTTGCATCCTGACTTGGCCCTTTGTGCTACCACACCTGGCTCTTCCTCAATTCTTTCTGCTTGCTTTTTCCCATGTTCCCTGGGGTAGAATGGCTATAGGTGGGGTGAATTAGTATTTCTATTTCCCAGGTATATTAGGGTCTAACATACTCCAGCAGGTCAGTTTCTGGCTGGCCAGTTTCTCCCAAAGACAAACCTTTGTTGAGAAAAATAGAACAGCTTGATATGTCCCTTTCTTCCAGGATCCTGCTAAAGCCATGATAGGATTTTTCTCCAGATTTTACAGTAAGGAGCAAGTAGACACCCTCAAGGTTGAACTGAGATGATTGGAGGCTCCCAATGAGGGAGAACCAGAGCTGTTCACGCCAACCATCCAGAAAATTTCCAGTTACAATTCAAATTTGTATGTTTTTTTTGTAGGTGACTTGTGGGTTCTGCTCTGCTAAGTTATGAATTTCTGTATCTGCCCTGTTATTTCTAACTTGAAAGCAGCTTTTCCCTGTGACTTTACTTCCCTGCTGTATGGATGTAGAATTGTTAAATTTTTAGTTCCACTTTTACCTGTTGGTAAGACACCACTGGCAAGGGTTAAGCTCTTTGTGTAAGGGCCCAAACCCAGAAGTCAGAGAGACTGGCTCATTCTTTAATTAGGTAATTTTCCTTCTTATCCTAGAGTTGTATTGTTCTTGCTGTCCTACATTTTTATGCTCCAGTTTCAAGAGCATATTGTAAAATGTAATATCTCTTCATACCCATTTAATTGATACACACACACACACACACACACACACACACACACACACAAAACTAATGAAGAAATAAATGGGTCTTTCTGAGTGATTAAAAAAATTAGACTAAGCTAGGCATGGTGGCACACACCTGTAATACCAGTGCTCAAGAGGCTGAGACAGGAAGATCACAGGTTCTACCCCAGTCTCAGCAACTTAGTGAGGACTTCTGCCAGTTTCAGAAAATAGCCTGTTTCAAAATTTAAAAAAAAAGTTTGGGGGTGCAGTTCAAAGGTGGAATGCCCCTTGGTTCCATCCTCAGTAACACACACACACACACACATGCGCGTGCGTGCGTGTGCGCACACACACACACACACACACAAATGGGTAATTGTGTGGAAATTTAGGCTCCAAGACCAGGAATTTTAAGTAGTTGGTTTTCTAAAAATTATTATTAGAGGAAAAAATAAACTTTTTTTCTTATACTTTTAATTTTTTTGATCATGCTTTTGATCAGAAAAATAGTCTATTGATAGTCGCATTGAATATCAACCTAGTCTTACTTATTTTATCTTTCTCCATATGACTTTGAGATTAAAAAAAAACCTATACTTCTGAAATATTTGGAAAACTGTTGGAATACAATAGACTGCAATTGTAATAAAAAATAGTGTGATCTCTTTGGGAACAGCTCTGCTGGAAGAAGGGAATAGTATATTCTCTTTGAGCCCTGGGAAGTCCTTTTTCTTGTCCCAGACACAAGCTATTGATATAAAAGAAAGAGTGTCCAGTTTAGGCTTTCACTTTTTAAAAAAAAAATTATTTTAGATTTCTGGTACTGTCATCTCAGAACATTCAACAAGCATGAATCTTGGTGAATAACCTCAAATCACAATTCTCCTTGTTCACATCTCATGAGAGAATTCAGAGACATGCCGAGGGTATGGGAACTTGTTTCTATAATCCAGGTGGTTAGCTGCCATATTCCACTGGCAATATAGGAGGAACAGAGGGGACCTGGAGGCATAGTTGGATTGCATTTTTCAAAGTAAAGGCAATGTCTGGGCATGGGGGTGCACACCTGTAATCCCAGCCCTTGGGAGGCTGAGACAGGAGTATCGCAGGTTTGAGGCAAATCTTTGTAATTTAGCCAAGACCCTGTTTCAGAATATAAAAAAATTAAGGGTTGGAGGTGTAGTTTGGAGTTGGAACACCCCTGGTTTTAATCTCTAGTACCAAAGATGGTAGCAGTGACATCATCATACCATTAAGGATAGTAAGAAATCATCATACCGTTAATGACTTGTCTACACTGGGGTACAGTGTATAATATCTTGTTATAAATTTTTACATTTGTGTTGATAAAATCAATATTAGTATGCCTTTCTTTTCTTGTAATGCTTTGGTCTGGTTTTGGTATTAGAATGCTGCTGTAGTCATGGAAGAAATCAGTAAGTATTTCCTCTCCCTGTATCTTTTGGAAGAGATGGTAGACAATGTCTGGTAGCCCCAGGGTAGACAAGTCATTCTTAACAGTATGACATTGGCACTCCTCTCATTTGAATGATAAAATCTATTTCCCACCACTCAAAACCCAATAGATCTTTTTAACTGCTTTGACCAATAGAGAATCACAGGAGTGATGCCCTTTGATTTCTGAGGCTGTGTCATAAAAAATGCATGCCCTTCTACCATGTTACATGGACACAATAGCTCAGGGAATTCAACCAGTCTTATGAGGTAGACTGTGCAGACGTTCAACTTGTGAGGAACCAGGGTCCCAGCACCAGGATCTGTGAAACTCCCAGCCAATGTCAACTTACCAGACCCATGAAGGAGTTTTCCAGTCCCCAATCTAACCACCTCAACCAGTGAGGTGTGTAGAGGCAAGGAACTGTCTTCTCTAATCACTTCTGTTTCCTAGCAGAATAAGTGATCTTTTATTTAAGACACTAAATTTTGGGGTCAGCTATTAAATAGCCATATTAGTTAGTAAACCTAAGACATTTAGCGCAAGTTGGATAAGTTATCAAGAGACAGTGGCTTTATATTCCTTTGTACCAATGGGTCTCCATTGTCATCTATGTGACAGTTATTCTTCAAGTGACAAATCCACTTTCTATGCTTTATACAGGCAGTATAAGGGTAAAAACAAAAGCTTTTATCTATGAGTTAAATTTTCTTCAAGGTAAGCTTGATTGATTTGAAATACTTTCATTCCACATAAAACTCACACCAATCAAAAGCAATCTTAGAAAATAATATGGGTTGATTACTGGTAAGTTTCTATAGATATCTATAGAAATGTATCCCTGTGTTGAGTTATTTCAATGACTTTTTTTTTTCCAGTACTGGGAATTGAATCCAGGGGGATTCTACCTCCAAGCTATACCCATATCCCTACTTTTTATTCTTTATTTTTAAACAGGGTCTCACTAAGTTGCAGAGGGTCTCACTAAGTAGCTCAGGCTGGTGGCAAACCCGTATCCTGTTGTCTCAGCCTCCCAAGTACTAGGATTACAAGCGTGCACCACTACTCGACTATTTTAAAAATTGCAATGTGCATACCAGTGCAGTGTGATATCAAGGAAATTAATTCTGCTTGACACTCACTACCTGTTTGACTGATACTAGTTTTCTGGCTTCTCTCCCAAGATGGAAATATATAGGAGCACTGTTTTCAGCTTATGAGCCCAGCAACATATGGCTTAAATTAGTGGTTTAATTAATTTATTAATTTATTTATTTATTTATTTTGTGATGCTGGGTATTGAACCCAGAGGCATTCTGTCTCCAAGCTATATCCAGCCATATTTTTAATTTTATTTTGAAACAGGGACTCACTAAGTTACTGAGAGGCTCACTAAGTTGCTGAGGCTGGCTTTGAACTTGCAATCCTCCCATCTCAGTCTCTCAAATACCAGGATGACAGGTATGCACCAACATGGCCAGCTCTTCATGTATTTATTAATTGTAGAATTTTAGAGCTTAGAGGGGAATCTTGGCAGTTGTGTCAAGCCTTTTATTTCCAAGAGGAGTAAATACTAGGCATTTACAATTCCAGGATATTTAATGATTATTTTACCTTACCTGCTTATGAGAGTGGGGGTCTCCTGTTTCCAGTTCTTTTTGATTTAATTGTCCTGGGATAGATTTTTTTTTATTTTTTAAAGATTTCTCAGGGAGTTTATAATTCAGCCAGCAATGAGAACCAAGGGTTTTATAAAAAAAAAAAAAAAAAAAAAAAACTGAAAAACACAGTGATTTTCTTTGTGTTTTAGACCAGATACTGAATAGGCAGCATTAAATAACATAGCATAACATAAGAAAGCTCTTCTATTTTTAATTGTATTTTAATAATTTAGGTTAAATCAAGGAGACTGGCTAAGTATGGGGTTAGGTTTGTGATTAACAAGGTCTAATACTTCCTAATCTCCCTTTTTAATTAACAGTGCAAAGGTCTCAGGCTTAGAGACTTGGATCGTGTTCACCGACTGTCCATTTATATTATCTTGGATAGTGTCCATTTGTATCATTTTCTACTCACTGTATTCATTTCAGCAGTTAACTCTGATTTTGGTGAGCTGATTCACATTGAAGGTAAAAGTACACACTTTCCAAGCCAGGTGCAGTAGCACACACCTCTAATCCCAGTGCTTGGGAGGCTGAGACAGGAGGATCACAGGTTTAAGACCAGCCTCCGAGTCATAGTGAGACTCTCAGCAACCCAGTGAGACCCTCTTGTTTCAAAATAAAAAAAGGGCTGGTGGTGTAGCCAGAGGTAGAATGCCCCTTGGTTCACTCCCCAGTAACACACACACATGCGCGCACACACACACACACACACACACACACACATATGCACGTACTTCCCATATTAATTTCTGTATTAATTTAAGAAAGTTAATCAGTTTAAGAAAAAATTAAGCATATATAGGGCATTTAGTACTGATATATGACATAAAAAATTTTAAAGGTGTGGCCATACTGGCCAAAGTGTAGAAAACACAGATTTAACATCTCTGGGAAAGCAAAGATGAGCCATCGTGAGATCACCAATTTCCAGTGAGTTTCTCTATCAACACATCCTACCACCCAGAAGAAAAAATAATATTAATATGAACTTGATGTTGAAATAGAAAAGCAAACACCCAAGAGACTGCTCATGCATTGCAAACAACCTAAAATATGCATGCAGTGCCTTTAGCCAAGCTTGCATGATCTTTAATGTATTGCTCCTTGGAAACACTCCAGCAGGGGACTGCTGAGACACTCAGCCCTGTAAGGGGACAATTATTCCAGCTGATTGGTACCTAAGAAAGTGAAGCCAATTTGGATATTAACAGGTAGCAAATTACCTGCCTCAAATGTCACCTGTCCCGACAACCCAGTGACAGTTGAAATTGTTAGTCAAAAAAATTAAAACTGTTTACAATGTCAGGGCCCATCTCCATGCCCCAGTGACTGGCTGATGCTTTCCTTGGGTGAGCAGAGCACACATGTGTATGGAAGGTGACCCTGGGCATTGCCATTTGGGATTGGTGGGGGCAAGGTTTAATTTGCTTGGTCATAAATGCAGAGGTGAGTCATGTCACTACCAATTTCTCCAGGGACCTTCGCAGAGGAAAACACCAACCAGGTTCCAGAAGGAACTTGAAGGTTCGATTGTTTTCAAGGCACCTGGTTATGATTTACATGCCATGTCAGGGTTGGGAAAGCAACCCAGGGAAGGGATGAACGATTAATATTGGGAGCTCTGCAGCAGTAACAGTCCACATAAAGAGATAAAAAGGAAGCAGGCTGCCTGTTCAACCTTGCCTCGCCAATGCTGTCAGAATGTATTTTTTTCCCCTTTAACTGGAAAAGCATGCTTCTTGTCTTGGTCAGCATTCTCACTGCTATAATAAAAAAAAACAACTAACCACACAACTTAGAAGAAGGAAGGTTTATTGGCTGACAGTTTTTGGAGATATCAGGATTCAGCCTATGTGAGGCAGGGGTCTACAGAGCCCAGGCCATGGTGATAGAAAGCAGAGAGAGAGATAGAACAAGGGCTCTGCTCTCCTATCATGAGGAATGGAAGCAAGAAAGAGCAAGCAAGCAAGGGGATTCAAAGACAAAATAACAATCCCTAAGGCAAACCCCAGGGACCCACCTTCTCTAGCCACACCCCACCTGGGTCACCACCCAGTAAATCCACTACAATGGGTTTATCCACTGATGAGATTACAACCCTCATGACCTAACTGCATCAATTCTAAACATTAATACACGAGCTCTTCAGGGGAAATTCTATATCTAACCATAATACCTTTGGAAGGTTCAACAGTAGCATACACATCTAAATTTTTCACTAGGGAATTTGGTTTTGCTGTAATTTGTTATAGTCAAAGTTCGTGCTACATTGGCAATATTCAAAAGATTCTACAAGTTCCAAAGTTCGTTTTATACCTCAATTCTTAGCAAGTGGCAAGCATCACAATGTACTTTCAGCCTTCCTATAGCTAGTAATGATCTGTCTGCTCATTTTTCTCCTCCTGGAGTAGGTTACACTTCCCATAGTGTTTTTCTTTCAACGCAGAGTGGTTTTTAAATTCCATTACAAATTTCATTAGTGCCATCACTGTAGAAAACACAGAAAAAAGTTAATAAGATCTTCTTCTATTTAATTTGAAACACGTTAGATTTTCCCTTAACATTTACGTCAAAGATGATTTGACTTACAAATCCATTTACTGCTCATACTGGTAACATGTTCTGACAATATGATTTTTTTTCTAGGAGAGTCATAAATGATTACATGAACAAACAATTGAGTAAGAAAGAGATAGTAGAAGGCAGGCATGGTGATGCATGCTTGTAATCCCAGTCCTTGGGAGTATGAGCGGAGGTTCTCAGATTTGTGGCCAGCTTCAACAACTTAGTGAGACTCTCAGCAACCTAGCAAGATCCTGTTTCAAAACAAACAAACAAAAAAATGTGTAGGGTGTAGCTTGGAGGTAGAATGCCCCTGGATTCAATCCCCAGTACCACAATATAAATAAATAAAGACACAATCGATATAGTAGGAGAAAGACTTAGAAAAGGAACAATGTAAATATATTTTATTGAAATGCAGAAAAATTGAATTTTATTTTACACTTGCATATTCATCCACCCAACTCCATGTTAGTACTGAAAAAGAAAAAAAAGAGAGAAAGAATTCAATGACTCTCATTACCTACGTGTACCAGTTAATTACATACATCCTTTTTTTTTTTACTCTATAGAGTATTAGGAATTATTAAAAATTATTTTTCCTCTAGGGATGAGTCTGACTACATTTCTATAGAAAGATGGTTTGCTTTTATGTGTGTGATCTATGTTATTTCTTTTTCTTCACTCAAAGTCAACAGAAGTCCCAATCCCAATACCAAACTCTTCATTACTCCAAAGACCATAAAGAAAGTCTTATTAAAATTCTCCTTTACCCAGAGCTGAGTGTGGTGGTACATGTTTATAATCCCAGAACTTGGGAGGTGAGACAGTAGGATCACAGGTTTGAAGCCAGCCTCGGGGACTTAGTGAGACTCTCAGCAATTTAGTGACACCCTGTTTCCAAATAAAACATAAAAGAGGGCTGGGGTGGAGCTCAGAGAAAAAGAAATGCCACTGGGCTCAATCCCCAGTGCCATACACACATATACAAATCTCTTTTATCCAGCTGCTCTCAAATAAGCAAATGAAAGTAGAGAAGAATAACAATCTGCTGCCAATGCCTCAATGGCATTTAATAGTAATATTTCTTCACTGAAAATAAGAGGTTTCTACTGAAATAATGGTCAGTCTCTTGTGAGTATATGGAACTCATAAAACTTAAAGAGTTTGTAAAGGTCAGCAAGCATGGAAGGTTTTGTCTTGGAGATAAATTTCTAAATAACCTTGAGAAAGAGAGGGAGGAGGGAAGGGGTTAAAAAAAAAAAAGCTCAACTTGATGAAAGCAAAATGTGCAAACTTAACAGTTTCTGGATTATCATTTAATTACAGACATCCATCACCCCACACATGGGCTTTCTCCCAGTACTCAAGAAATTCCATCTGATCCACCTAACAGAGAATATGTAGCCCATTAAGAATCCCAAGGATGGGGGGAGTATTGAAGGGATTACCTTGTGGGGGATTTTATGAAATTACCTAAAAACAGAATAGTGGAGTCTCTCTCTTGACAGATTCTAGCAAAAATCAAGAGTAAAACACTTTCTTTTAATAAGATAAACAGGCATCAACTAATAATTATTTTCTCTCTCCTTCTTTCCTTCCTTCCTTCCTTCCTTCCTTCCTTCCTTCCTTCCTTCCTTCCTTCCTTCCTTCCTTCCTTCCTTCTTTCCTTCCTCCTCCCTCTGTCCCTCCCTTCCTCCCTCCCACCCTCTCTCTCTCTCTTTTTTCTTTCTTCCTTTACTGGGAATTAAAGTTGGGGTATTCTATCCCTCAGCTACATCCCCAGCCCTATTTTATTTTTTAGTTTGAAAGACAGTCTCACTAAGTTGCTGAGGGTCTCACTAAGTTGCTGAAGCTAGCCTGGAACCTGCAGTCCTCCTGTCTCAGCCTCCCAAGTACTGGGATGACAAGCACGCATCACCATGCCTGGCCCTACTGATTAATTTCAAAGAGCTTTGCTTTCCAAATTATTTTATTTGGATCCATATTTTTACAAATGAATGAAACTGAGCTGTAGTTAGTCATTTTATGCATGATTTTATGTCCTCTTTAAACGAGGCTCCTTCAGAGTTTAAAGTTGAGCATTTAGAAATATATTTGTTCTGTTAATTGGTACTGGGGGATGCCAACAAAGGTCTTTATGGAGAACTGTTATTTTCACCATTTAAAATGTTTTACATTTTTCTTCTTGAGGAAGTTTGGACTGACTGTCTTTATGTTGTGCAGCTCAGGAATTAAATGGTGTTAGTCTCTCTAAGCTGCAATGTGTTTGGAACAGTGTTTCCACCCTAGTAATCCCCATATCCAGATGCATTTATCTCCTGCTAGATACCTAAATGCTTCCTGCTTCTTCTCAGGCAGATAATTGTAGTGGGGTTGGAACCAGAGGAAACAGTTGAGCTGAAACTGAACAGAAGATATAAAAAGAAGTGTCACCCTGGTGAAAGTAAATTGACTCAGAGACTATAATCGCTGCCCTCATTTATTTCTGAAACCATCAGTGCCAAGGGGAAAGCTAGTCATTTATTTATCTACTGACATCTCTGCTTGCAGTCGTGTGTGTGTGTGTGTGTGTGTGTGTGTGCGCGCATGTGTGTGCATGTGTGTGTCTGTGTGTATGTGTTTAAACTTGGTTTTATTCCCTTTATTTCCATAGATTGTCATAGCCATCTTCTATCGAGATCCACCTTGGTTTTCACTTGAAATAGGATTCCATCACAAAGCTCTCCTTGGTCATAGATTTCAGGACTCTGTTTTACAGATAATGGCATGTTCTTTATCTGTTTCCCCAACAGAGTTCATCTGGTGATTTAATGATCAGAAACATTCAGCTGAAACACAGTGGCAAATATGTCTGCATGGTGCACACAGGTGTGGACAGCGTTTCATCTGGGGCAGAGCTCATCGTGAGAGGTAAACATTCCTACCTCCTGTGTTTTTTTTTTTTTTTTTTAAACTTCACATCTTCAAGTATCCCTTACTGGAGGAAAGGCAAGGCTGAGATTGCATATGAGCTTATGAATTATAATCTTCATTTGATTCCCCCCTCTTATGCCAGAGAAGGTGACAATGGCAATGAATGCTAATTCTGAGAAATAAAAAGTCTCAACTCTTCCCTTCTCATCGCTCGTGTGGTAATTGGGATTCCACAGCTGCTGCCGAGCTGATGTGTTTTTGAGCGTGTCATTAATTCGGCTGATGTATTTAATATGAGAGAGAATAGTGTGCAGCATGTGGCTGCTTCCAGAAGAATCAGGATTATTCAGAATGCCTGAGAATATTTGCCAGCCCGAGCCACTTCCATGGTATTGATTTGATGTTAGGAAAAAAAAAAAAAAAGACCAGACTGAATAATAGCATAAAACACCTCTTGATAGAAAACTAAGAACCACAGAAGTGCACCTGTATATTTAAGAGAAGGACATCTGGCCAAAGGCAAAGGACAGCCAGGCATAGTGACGCATACCTGCAATCCTACTACTTGGGAAACTGAGAATTGCAGGTTCCAGGACAGCCTCAGTAATTTAGTGAGACTCTCAGTAACCTAACAAGACACTGTCTCAAAACAAAATGAATAAGTAAATAAATAGACTTTGAATTCAGGAAGTACAGGAACCCTGCTGACTAGAACCTGAAAAAGGAGGTGTCTACCTGCAGTCATACAGTAGTATGATTTTGGAATTTTTGCCTCACATCCAGACTTAGGATATAAATATGAAAAAAAAAAAAAGCAATACTTGTATTTGCAGGTAAATGGCCTTTTTTCCTAAGTGCTTTTGGATTTGGGACTGGATGGTAGTAGTGAAGTGGTCATATGACATACTCTTCACTTTGATAGTAGAAGATGGGAATTGCTAGCCACCATTTTTAATTCTTGGCTTCCCTAGGTTCACCTGGACCACCAGAAAATGTTAGGGTGGATGAAATCACAGACACGACAGCCCAACTCTCTTGGAAAGAAGGCATGGACAACCACAGTCCTGTCCTGTCGTATGCTATCCAAGCTAGAACACCCTTCTCTGTGGGCTGGCAGACCGTGACAACAGGTAAGACAGGTGCCATCGCCTCGTACAAAGGGATGTGACCCGTCAGTGCTGGGGCTTGCAGACGCTCACTCCCTGAACTGTTCCTCCTGTAGTGCCCGAGCCCATCAATGGCAAGACCCACACGGCCACGATAGTCGAATTAAACCCATGGGTGGAATACGAATTTCGGGTTGTTGCCAGTAACAAACTTGGAGGTGGAGAGCCCAGTTTACCCTCAGAAAAAGTAAGAACTGAAGAGGCAGGTTAGTGTTTTTGTTTTGTAATGGGTTCGCAGATTTCCCTGGGTTTGTGTTTCTGTTTCCACTGGTCCTGGTGTCCAGGCCAACAAGGGACCTGTATCAATAATCCACTGTCACAATTATCTAACCTGTCTAATGGCAGAATCTCCCATATGGCATTTGTCAAAAGAAACACATGTGAGCGATTCAGATGTGGTGTGACATTTCCAGACATTCCAGTCCATCGTTAATGGTCATTAGTGCATGTTGAGTGAATATGTTTTTGTCACTTACGGTTATAATTACCATCTGACATAGTTACCCTGTTAGCAGGGGAAGTGCTGTTCTCATTTATAACAAGCATTGACAAATTTGTAAGATAATGACATTTGGGGTTTCTGCTGCTAGGAAATCTCATTCAGTCACCAAGCTTAGTGAATGAGCTTGTGGGATTGATGAATAGTCTATTTTGACCCCTCAAGTGTTAAAATCAGAAAGAATTATTTTTTCAGAATTTCCATATGAGTCAACTATTATTAACAAATTGCCTTTACAATTCTAAAAATATTCTAACATTGAGAGTAAGAATTGGCAAATATACCTAGCATCCCATTATGCAGACAGCTGAGGGTACCCGAAGACTTTCCTCTTCAGGATCTGTACATTAATTAATGTGAACTAAAATGATGTTTGAAATGGAGCTAGCAAATCATGCTTAGGAACTAAGCCAAGATCAAAGTCATGGAATATGTTTCAATAATTTTAATGATGCTGTTTTACTGAGAACAATGCACATCGTGTCTGTTCTGGGTTTTAGGAGAACTGGGGGAATCCTGCCTGCCATTATTGTGCTATTTGTTTCCTCGGCAGCACATTTAGTATGGGCTCAGCACTTTGTAGATATTGCAAATACAGCTGTGAGCGTGACGAAGATCCACCCTCACTGCATTTGTACTCTAGCTGTGTCATAAGGTTTTCTAAATATAAAATTCTGTATAAGTAAGGCAGCTGATGCCTATGTGAGGTTTACAGAGAATACCTCCTCCCAGGATTTCAGGGTTCCTGTCTGCATCGTTCTTACATAGACCAATGTTGTTCTGAGATATATTTCCACTTGGAATTGCCACCAGTTGAATGTTCATGCTGAACTGGATTCCCATTGTCCTTGGTGAATCATTTCTACTGGTTTTATTAACCCTCATACTAATTGCAACATATCTTTCAATTGGGTTATTTTTTTCATGTTGAGAGCCTTTGTACCTTTTATAATTTCATGTAAATAAAATTATTTGATGACCTCATTAAAATCATATGTAATTTTATGCAAATTCTGATGATCTTGCTAAAGATACATGAATACATGTGTAAATATATACATACATGATATGTGCATACATGGATATATGTAATGTATTAATGGTGAAATTATTTCACATATTAAAATCATTTATAATTTTATGCAACTATAAATTATTCTGATGATCATACCAATGAAATATAAATGGGTGTGAATTATACATACATGATTTATGTGCATATAGATACATGGATATGTGTAATATGTTAATAATTAAACTATTTCACATGTTAAAGTCATAATTTTTTATAAACATAAATTATTTTGATGATCTTACCAATGATATCATATATACACACATGATACCTATGCACATAGATAATGGATATGTATGCCGTGTCAATGATGAAACTATTTCACAAATAAAGTAATACAGAGTCTTCTTTCAGATAAGTGTCATTGTATGCCAATAGGGTTTCATGTCTTTCTCTGCCTCACACAGTTCCGGAGGTGCCTCCTTCTGAAGTCAGTGGAGGAGGCGGAAGCCGCTCTGAACTAGTGATAACCTGGGACGTAAGTATCTGGTCAGCGTCTCTCACAGCAGGACATGGCCATTCTCACAATCCTCATGGCCTCGTGGGTGCTGGCGAGCTGGTGTTGCTGACGGTGCACATGCTGGTGGGGCGAGTATGGGTAGTGCTGGTGCCAGTGGCTAGTTGTGCTGGTAATCATTCTGGTGTTTCTGGTGTTGGTGGTACCGATGAGTATTGCCACCAGTTGTTCTAGATATAATGCTGGTGGTTGTTGGTGGTACCAGTGCTTCTGTTCATTGTGCTGGTAATAATGCTGGTGGTGGTGCTAGTGCTGCAGTTAGTTGTGCTGGCAATAACACTGGTGGTGCTGCTGTTGGTGGTACCATTGCTGCTGCTAGTTATGCTGGTGATAATGCTGGTTGTACAGGTGTTGATGGTACCAGTGCTGCTGCTAGTTATGCTGGTAATAATGCTGGTTGTACTCGTGTTGGTGGTACCAGTGCTGTTGCTGGTTGTGCTGGTAATAATGTTGGTTGTACTCGTGTTGGTGGTACCAGTGCTGTTGCTGGTTGTGCTGGTGATAATTGACAGTGATGATACGGTTGCTGCGGCTACTTGTACTGATAATAATGCTGGTCTTGGTGGTACTGGTGCTGCTGCGAGTTGTGCCAGTATTAATGCTGGTAGTGCTGGTACTGATGGTAGTAATAATTCTGGTGGTGCTGGTAATAATTCTGGTGGTGCTGGTCTTGGTGCTTCTAGCTCTAGTGGTACTGGTTGTACTGCTGTTGCTTTTGGTAGTGCTGCTGGTGGTTATGGCTGCCGATGGTGCTGCAGTTGCTGGTG
This sequence comes from Graphiurus murinus, assembly GCA_004027655.1. NCBI lineage: Eukaryota > Metazoa > Chordata > Mammalia > Rodentia > Gliridae > Graphiurus > Graphiurus murinus. The sequence goes on from PVLC010001417.1 coordinate 88,758, forward strand.
CTGGTTCACATTGCCCTGGTGCTGATGATACTTAGTGGTAGTGCTGCCACTGTGCTATTTGTGGGTACTGGTTATGGTGCTGATAGAGGTAGTGTTGTTCATGGTGGTGCTAGAGCTCTTGATGGTGGTGGTGCTGGTACTGGTACTCGTACTGGTTCTCTTGCTGGTAGTTTTAAGTGGTGCTGACAATAATGGTATTATTGGTGCTGGTGACACCAATGGTAGGGTGATGCTGATGGTAGTGGACCTGGTTCTGATGCTGAGGGCTACTAGTATTAGTGCTTTGGTGCTCTCTTTCATGGTGCCAGTGTTGCTGGCGATGGTGATATAACTGGTGGCACAGGTGCAGTGGTGGTATTAATGATGTTGGTGGTCCTGGTGGTGGTGGCGGCAGTGGAGATGCTGTGATGGTGATGATGATGATGATGATGGTGGTGGTGGTAGTGGTGGTGGTGATGTGGTGTTGGGGGTATTGCTGCTGCTGCTGATGATGGTACTGATATTATTGCTGCTGCTGCTGCTGCTGCTGCTGCTGCTGCTGCTGCTGCTGCTGCTGCTGCTGCTGCTGCTGCTGCTGATAATAATGATGGTGTGCTGTTGGTGATACTGTTGTTGCTGCCGGTGCTGCTGCTATTGGTAGTGCTAGTAGCAAACGTTTTGAATGCTGGTTCTGTGCCACCACAGCTCCTGTCATTTGCATAAGTGTTCTCTCTTTTCATCCTTGCAGCATTTATAGGTGAAAACACTTAAGGCACAGAGGTTATAAATAATTTATTCATAGTTACCTGAGTGGTCAGCATAGGGAGGAGAGTGGAGTCCAGCCTGTTTGCTCTTGCTATGTCCCCAGAGATCACCCTGCAGCCTTGCAGATCCCGCTGAATACGTCCATATCCCAGCAGGGACTTTTGCCCATTTCTTTTCTGGCAATTCTCTCAGCCTCCAGTTTATGTCACAGTTTGGAAAAAATATAATTAACATACTTAAAGTGAAAAAGTACCAGTGATAAATTTATCTGTATTATTTGAAGATGTTAGTGAACAAATAAATCATGAGATCATGATAAGAGTGTCAGTAGTTTTTTTGTTTGTTTGTTTTTTGGTGGAATCAATGGTTAAACTCAGGGGAATTCTACCTCTGAGCTAAATCCCCATCTCTTTAAATAAAACAGAATCTAGTAGATTGCTGAGAGCCTCACTAATTTGTTGAGTTTATCCTCAAACCTGGGATCCTCCTGTTTCAGCCTCCCAATAACTGTGATTCCAGACATGCAGCACCACACCCAACTCGATAGAATTTTTTATATGACCACATAAAGCCTTGAGTTTAGGAAGCTATATTTACTTCCTTTGTTTCTCCTTGCTTCTTTGTACTTATCAACATCATCATACCAAGGTATGATTACTTTCCATAAATCAACATTAGGGAATTGATCATTTTTATTTGATTTAAAATATCAAGTACCTTCAACTGAAAGTATTATCATATTAAAAACTCAGATATGGACCAGAAGATACTCAGATACTGAAATAACAATGGGAGATCCTAGCTCTTTATTTGGAAGTCAATGGATGAGTGGTATATGTCTCTTCCAGTAGAGCTGACTTGACTGTCCCAATTTGGTTCTTTTTTTAAAATCAATTACTTTATGCAATGTAGGTTTATTTGATGATTCAAAAAAAAAGGCCGACAGCTCTGATCAATTTGTTTTGCCCTTATGTATTAGTGTGATTTAATTTGTATTTTCTTTATAGCCAGTTCCTGAAGAACTACAGAATGGTGAAGGATTTGGGTATGTGGTTGCTTTTCGCCCTCTTGGGGTTACCAACTGGATCCAGACCGTGGTAACATCTCCTGATACCCCAAGATATGTCTTCAGGAACGAAAGCATCATGCCATTTTCACCTTATGAGGTTAAAGTGGGTGTTTATAATAACAAAGGAGAAGGACCATTTAGCCCAGTGGCTACAGTGTTCTCTGCAGAAGAAGGTATGGAAAATGTAGCTCTTTATGAGTCAGTTCCAACCTAATAAAATAATTGTGCTCAAAGCCAATTTGGAAGTTCTTTGTGACTTTAGATAAGTGTTTTTCAAGACAGCAATTGTCTAAGTTGTAGTGAGATTCCCAGTGACGGTCATAAAATCAACTGTAGTTGACTTGAAGTATAAGTCAGTTATACTTAATACACAATTGATAGAGGATGTAACAGTTAGTTAAAATTATATGTAAGGAACATGTCTTGGTTCTCACTGGTGAAGTGATAAGTAGTATAAGCTTATACAGCTTATTTTTTTTTAGTGTAAGAATAAGAAAGTCCTTTAGAGGTACCCTATTCCAGAATTTTGTATTGGTTCCTATGACTTGAGGACAGGACTGAGCAAGATGGTCAGTGAGGATCAAGAAGAATATGATATGGAAGAGATGTGGGGTGTGCAGCTTTGAAGGATGCAGGTTCCAGCTGGTGTGTATACATACCTGCCTCACTCTGAACCTGTTGCATTGTTCCACATTTTTTAAAAACCTGTTTCAGATATTGACACATCCATATTTTCCCCAAGACCACTTTAGGAAATACTAACAAGGTTAGGAGACTCATACGAATAGTAGAGATGACAACCATTGAACATTAGCTATCTCACACAGTTCTACCTAACAAAAATGGCAGAAGCTACCATGCATTGAATGCTAACCCTCGACAGGAATTACCTAATGTGAATATTCATATGAAAGATGAAGGGAAGGTACTATTAGTATTCCCCATTTACAAATGAGAAAATAGAAGCATAGTGAAAGAGTGAATAAATTTGCCAAAACCCATTTAGTAAGTGGTAGAGCCAGTATTTTAACTCAGCATCTTTGGCCTTAACCATTCTAACCTCATGCAATATAGTATCCCAGTATCTCTCCTACCCTCCAGACCTGTCAGAAAATTGCCAAAAGTGGTCCATACTTGTCATTCCTAAAAATAACTAATAGACTCATTTTTTTTTCCTTAGGATCACCACGCTTACTCCTCTTTCCATTTTTCATTGAGTTCTGAGAGGGATAAAAACAGATACTGTAAATTTTTTCAAAAGAAAGAATCTTATATTTATAGCCAGACGCCATTTTCAAAAGTTAGCAGGAATGATGAGGGCAGGCCACAGGCCTGGGAAGGATGGCAATTTGCCAGGGAGTTGGAAACACTGCCCCCCTGTAATCCAGGACCTGAGGGCCAGTGGTGAGAACAGATGGATGGCCATAGACTTGTACCTATTCCTATTTCTCTCACTTCCTTTCTCTTGTTAACACCAAAATAAATAAATGAATGTATAAGAACTTCAAAAGAATTTTTTAATTATCTGCCCAAATTATCATTCAATTTCTGTCCCTAAACAGAGCCTACCTTAGCCCCATCTCGAGTCTCTGCTCACAGCCTGTCTTCTTCAGAAATTGAAGTTTCTTGGAACACCATCCCTTGGAAATTGAGCAATGGGCATTTACTTGGCTACGAGGTAATTTCTTTTTTTTTTAATCAACTCATGTTTGTATATTGCCATGCTTCACTTACAATTCTTCTTGACAGTAGCATGGTTAAGAAGGTGAATTCTGTGTTAAGTTGAAATTTTTCTTACCAGAATTTTGCCCCACCTGATTATCACTGCATACTGAATTTAACTCAGCCCATTGAAGGAAAGTCACTTTAGTTGGAATGGAAAAAGAACAAACCATGAATGTGAAAGGAAATCATGTGTCATGTGGGATAAATCCTTTGGATGGGTTTCTAAAATAAGGATGGGATTGAAATCTGGCATTAAGTTCTTAGGACAGCTGTGCCAGTAGGAAATCACATTCTTCCAGCTGTTTCCTGACTTTCTTGGTAGTGAGATTCTCTTCGAGAATCTAGAGAAGTCAGATGCCTATAGCATAAATCTTATTTGCAAAGACCTCTGTATTTGGTGAAATAACATGAAATATCTAAAAGACAAGATATCATAGACCAAATAAAACAAGGAAAAGAATAGACCACCTGATCAAGAAGTGTTGGAGTTAGTAAGAATGACCATCAAAATGAGCTTCCTGATAGTGGTAATGTTTCACCAGGACTTTAATGAAAACCTGGGTAAAAATGGAATGAAAGTGTCTCATATTGAGCATGGCCTAAAGGAGGAGTAAAGGAGTAGAGGTTGCCTGCAAAATAACGTTTCACTGGATGGGGATGACTACAGGAGGGACAGGTCACAGGTGACCTGGAGTGCTAAGCAAGGCCACTTGGACTGGACCCCATACCTAGTAAGGGCTAGAAGAGATAAGAAGAGGCAGGATAAAGTTTTCAGAGGATGTACCCAACAATGACATTGTAGGAGGCATGGCTGCGATGAAGACATGACTGTCTTCTTAGGAAACCTCCCTCGCATGTGAGGGCCTATTCAGTGGCTGGCTTGCGCAGGCACTTTTGCATCACACAACCATATCCCCTCCACTGGCCAATACAATCTCTAATGATTGTACCAGGGTGGCCGCGTGAGCCAAAGAAAGTGTCTCTGCACAGTGAGCTGAGCCACTCAGCTTCTTATTTGAGACATTAAGGAAACAATAGAGTGATGATAGTATGGTTCACACACACTGTGTGTGTGTGTGTGTGTGTGTGTATGTGTGTGTGTGGTGTAGTGCTGGGTATTGAACCCAGGAGCATTCTACTTCTGAGCCATACCGCTAGGCTTATTTTTTTTTTTTTCTTTTGAAACAAGATCTCACCTGTGGTCATCGTGTCTCAGCCTCATAATATTGGGATTACCATCAGGTACTGCCACATCTGGCTGTTCACACCTCTGGAGCTAATGCCATGGGCAGATAGGGGGAAAAATGGAGCAAATATGTCCCCATATCATCCTAAAGAACAAAGGAAACAAGGGCCCAGACCTAAAAGACAGCATAACTGAATAGTTCTTTGACAATTGCCTAATGCTCAAGTAGCCTTGGTTTTTATATTCTTTTTCATAATATTACTTTGTCCTTCTTGCTAGTAAATTCTCCATTTTAACTGCCTTGAGAGAGTTTTTGTTGCTTGTAACCACACAAGTATTGACTTGAATAAATATTAACAAATGAAGTGCAAGGCTCAGCATAGAGGTCATGCGGCCCTCACCTTAGAATTACCTGAATTTACTACTAAAAATGAGCTCCCATACCATGTGTGATGGTACACACCTATAATCCCAGTACTTGAGAGACTGAGACAGGAGAATGGCAAGTTTGAAGCTAGCTTTAGTTACTTAAAGAGGCTCTCAGCAACTTAATGAGACCCTGTTTCAAAATAAAAATATAAAATAGGGCTGGGGGTGTAGCTTAGAGTTAGAATGCCCCTTCATTCTATCCACAGTGCCAAAATAAAATAATAAAATAAAATAGTAAGCTCCCAGAGCATTTCCTGAATACACTGAATTCAAATATCAGGTCTTCATGGTAATGAGCATGTTTAGTAAGTGTTTGTAAGGAAACATCTTCCTGTCATACATTTAAATATGACATAATGAAGAGAAATGTGAGAATATATATGAGTGAACTTGTGGGCTTATAAGCATCCAAGGAGTGTTAACAGTTGGTGATTATTGGATAGCATGTGACAGGTAGATGTTGGTTGTTCAATATATAAATTTAAGCTGATAAGGAGCCATTCAGATAAGAATATTCTATATGAAAACAGAACAACACCACTCTTGGTTATTCAGGAAAGAGTGACTTAGAAAATCAAAGAATCATACATACATACTCATGTTTATAGCAGTGCAATTCACAATAGCCAAATTATGGAATCAACCTAGGTGTCCATTAACAGATGAATAAATTACAAAATTATGGGCTATACACACAGTGGAATTCTACAATAAAGAATAACAATACTTAGCAATAAAGAAGAACAAAATAATGTCATTTGCAGGAAAATGGATGGATCTTGAGTGCATTATGTTAAGTGAAGTTAACCGGTTACAGAAAGTAAAGGGGCATATATTTCCTCTAATATGCACAAGCTAGGGAGTAATTGGGATACGAGAGAGACTTAAGAAAATGGAGGAGCAACTCCAGTGGAGCCAAGGAGGTGGTCTAGAGGCTTTTAAAAGGAGGATGGGACAAGGGAGGATCAATGAAAGAATCACTTCCATGACATTACAATCACTTCCATTCGCACATATGTGAGAATACCAATGTCAATCCCAATTCCCTGCATGGAGAAGGGAGGAGGGGAGGGAGCTGAGAAAAAGCCCACCAAGTACTGTGTGCAGGTGTGCCACTATCACTCTGAACTGCATTATGATGTGAGGCCATAATGCACAATAAAACTATAAAGCTTAAAAAAAAAAAGAAAGAAAGAAAATCAAAGAGTCAGCTGGAGGTGATGGTGCCTGCCTGTAATCCCAATACTTGGGAGGCTGAGATAGGAGGATCCCAGGTTCGAGGACAGACTCAGCAACTCAGTGAGACCCTCAGAAACTTACCTTGTTTCAAAATAAAAAAGGAAAAGGGCTGGGGGTGTAGTTCAGAGGTAGAATGCCCTTGGGTTTAATCCCTAGTATACTACTACTACTACTACTACTACTAATAATAATAATAATAATAATAATAGAATTCTAATGGAGTTTACATTGTTCTTAGTTCAGACCATACCATTTTAGAAATAGACAAAACTGTATTCAAATTTATGAGGTAAGAATACCAGCACCACGAGCCGGGCGTGGTGGCGCACGCTTGTAATCCCAGCATTTGGGAGGCTGAGACAGGAGGATCCCGGTTTGCGGAAAGCCTCAGGTACCTAGTGAGGCCCTCTGCAACTTCGTGAGACCCAGTTTCAAAATAAAGAATAAAAAATAGGGCTGGGGGTATAGCTCGGAGGTAGAACGCCCCTGAGTTCAATCCCTGGTGCTACAAAAAAAAAAAAAAAAAAAAAAAAAAAAAAAAAAAAAAAAAAAAAAAAAAAAAAAAAAAAAGAATACCAGCACCACAATGAAAAGGGAACTCTGCTTGCTTGTTTAGTAATATTTCCCTGGTGCCTAGAGTAATATCTGGCATATGGGTGGCATACACCAACTGTGTGTTGATTGAATAAATGCAGTCTGGGCTTCGCTGGCTCCCTGCTGCATGTCCTTGAGCAAGTCGCTAAAACTCTCTGAGGCTCAGTTAAAGTAGAATCATTGGAGCCCATAACTCACAGCATCATTTGTGAATTGAATGAGACAAAGCAACCACTGGCCAAATGGTCCCAAGGGACCTGCCGCTTCTGCTTTTCTCCGTTCAGATATTGGACTTTGGGGTGATATTTTATTGAAAGAAAAAAAAAAAAGAAAGAAAGAAGAGAGAGAAGGAAAGAAAAGAAGGAAGGAAGGAAACCACTGAAAGAATATAAGAACACTTAGCACAATCCCATTGCATGACCTTGAACCAAAAAAGCTAAGAGAAAGTGGGACTTTTCTTGGTATGAATTATGGGTTAAAATACATCGTATCTTGTCTGTCTATGCAGAGAGTAGCAAACAAAATTTCCAAATGTAGCATGAATACTGTATTTTAAAAAAAGTCAGTGATGGAAAATGTCTTCCCCAATTTCTCTGTTTCTTTTCTCTTCACATGTACTAATTGGGGAAATCTTAACAAATAATTTATGTAATTCTACCTGGTTAGAGAAAAAAAATGTCTTTTCTTCATTTCAGTAATGATTTAAAAATTAACCAAGAAAAAAATTCATGACTTAGCAGAGTATTTAATTATCAGTCTTGTGGCTAACTTTCTGGGTTGTGAATTCCCCAATTTGGCTTTGAAATTGTTAACAGCGCCTGTCTCTCTCTCATCTTGCTGAGAGTTGAGCATGTGCCATGCGACATGCTGAGCGCACATCATCATTAGCATCTAGACTCATTTTCTTTCTGATTTGACCAAGCAGTAGTTGAGGAGCTCATTTCCCTGGGCACCAATTTATTTCATCTGTGGTGCTGTTAAACTTAGGCTCAGATCTTTGCCGGTGCCCTTTCAAACAGGAGCAAGAGAGGCAAGCATGATGATCAGGAGCCAGAAAGCTTTAAGTTCAGGGAGAGTGGGCGCGAAGGATAATGCTGCAGGTTCTTACATGGTATATATGATGTCTTTGAAGTCATTTTGTGTTTTGGAAGAGAAAAAACCTCTAATTCAAAATAATCTGTTATATATATACTTGGAAGGAAAAGAAGACTCATAAACTCAAAACAAAAAGAAAGGAGATGGAAATGCTAATTATCTTGGTTTGACCAATTTACAGTACGGACAAAATATGTTCATAAAAAATTAAAAATCGAGAAAGAATAAACATTGGAAGAACAACTTTGATAAGTGACCGAACCAAGTGCACCCTTGTGAAATAATAGAGTCACAAATTTGGGAAGGGAACCTCCTAGATTTTTTTGTTAAGTTTGGCAGAGGAACATAAGTAATATAACAGAATGCCAACCTAAAACTGCCATGATTTCCTCTTCCAGCCTCCTGTTCTGAACAGCTGTACGGAATGTGTTTAGTTCCTAATATTTTAATTATGAGGAGAAAAGATCTTAAATATTTGAGTGCCTTTTTCTTTTTCTTTGGGGATATGAAAATTCTACCTGGAGTAAAAACATATGTCTTGAGTCTCATTCCCTGCTATGGGGCAACGAATTCACTGCAGTCTAGTGCCAGTTGAATGTATGTAGGGAAATCGGATACAAGTGATTGAGACATACTTATATAAATATAAGGCAAGCAAAATGCATTTCAGTGAGTTAAATGCAGACTTTTGGAGTGGTTGGAGGAGTTGGTTATGCTGGAGGGAGCAGTTTTGGTCAGCTTGAGATGAGCAACGTATAGGGGGCTCCCCTGTATGTGCAGGGTCACTCTCAGCTTGGCGCTCTAGAGATAACCCCCATGCCTTTTTCTTTAGAAAGTCCTTAATAAACCCTAGCACAGCATTACTATATAGAGGAATAAATATCCCAGTCTCTATTTCCTCCCATCTCCTGAGAGCAAAGAGTCAGACTTGTGAGTTCATACAGGTGTATTCTCCCAGAACTGAGTCAAGTGCAGAGACTCATGGATAGATCTGGAAAGACATCTTGTCTTTCTAAAAGACCTATGGATGCATGTCAGGCATGGTGTCACATGCCTGCAATCCTAGTCCATGGGAGGCTGAGACAGGAGAATTCCAAGTTCAAGGTGAGCCTCAGTAACTTAGGGAGAGCCTGTTTCAAAATAAAAAATAAATAAGTAAATAAATAAAAAGGGCCAGTGGTATAGCTTGGAGGTAGAATGCTCCTGAGTTTAGTCCCCAATAACTAACACACACACACATACACACACACACACACACACACACACACACACAAAGAAAAAACCTTTGAATGCATTTTTTTTCTTGGCTTCTGTTTACTTAGATGTGTCTAGTCTAACAGCTAAGTTAAGATATTCATCTCCCTGGAAATCTATAAGTAGACACATAATTATTGTAGTCCATTAAAAGAATATTTCCAACTTAACACCTGTTTCCTTAAGGGCTAAAAAAATGTGCCATTATTTTTATAAATTGCATTTCATGTTATATTTAAATTAAGTGAAATCTCTGATGCAGTGATATTAAGGACTCCTCATAGCAGGAACATTAGTTTTTTGGAATCATTGAATTACTCACAAAAATAGAACACTTTTCATCCTGACATTCTTCAAGTTGGTTTCTGTTTACTTACCCAGATAAAAATATATTGACTTGTGAAATGGTTTTATGATTCCAACAGAAAAAAAATTGTATTATCTCATCAGGAAATTGAATTACCAGAGTTCCACAGATGTGTAGCATATGAGGACTTAAATACTGAGCTTGGCGAGTCTCTGTGGTAGGAAGGAGGGAGGCATTTTTAAGCTGTTTCAGTTGAGGCTTCAATTGTTTGCTTAAGTCATTTAACAATGCAGCAATATTGTCTGTTTAGTATAGTAATCCCCCTCATCCATGGGAGAGATATGGTTCAAGAACCCCCATCCAGTGTATGCATGAAACCACTGATAAGAAAATTTAATTTATAAACTAGGCACAACAACAATTAATAATAAAAGAGTGATTATAACAATAATCTATAATACACATGATATGAATGTAGTCTCTCAGAACATCTCTCTGTACTAAAGTCACCCTTGTCACCCATGCTTGACTGAGGGTATCTGAGACCACAGGAAAACCTTGGATAAGGGGAGGTCTACCAGTGGAGGCTCTGCTGTCAGCCACTGGTTTGTGTTGATGACCAGCACAGACAGGTCCCTGCCTCAGTTGTGAGTAGTGCCCCTTATGTCCTCCCTTCCTGCTGTCCACTGTGCCTGGAAATTCCCTTCCAGGGTCCCATCTTCACTGGCACACCAAGGCTCAGTGGCTCATGACTGTTCAAAGGGGCAAATTGGACCTCTCTGGTGTGTAGCCTTGAAAATGGTTAAGAATAATTCAGTGGGGATCACCCTCTCCTTTGGAGTGGATTTGCCTCTTATTTTTCCTACACTAAACTCACAGTGAGTTTACAACATGAAAATGCCTGTGTTTTCAGTACTGGAACGCTCTCAGGCATTTTCCCTTTGAGTGTGGTTTTTTCCTTAATCCCTCCCTTGGGAACTCTGGCTGGAATTTTCCATTCTGTCCTCAGTATCTCTTAATGTTGCTCTCCTAATATTTTTGTCCAGGTTGTATTCTGGGCTAATTAATTCACCCTTCCACCATCCATATTCAGCTTAATTCTTGTCATTGATTTTATTATTTTTTAATAATTGTATTTTTCAGGTCTAAGAGTTCTGCTTGTTACTTTTCAAATCTGGTTAATCTTTTTCCTTTATCCCCCATTCTTGCATAATGGCTTCAACTCCCTCTTTTAATAAATTGGACATTTTAAATGTAATTATTTTAACATCCTTTTCATATCGGTGTTTTATATCTGTTCTCCCTCTAGTTGGGTCTGTTGGTTTTCTTATTAGCGAGGCTCCTTATGTGCTTTGTAATATTTGCCTCTCTGCTCATCTGTTATAGATGCCACACTCATGTTCTGTCCATTTATATTAACTCTTTTCTGCACAATTACATTTTCAAAGTGTGTTGCTGCAGCATAGACACATTTTTTTTCTCCTTCCTTGGATTGCACTTGTGCCTATAAAATCCAAATTAGCATAGAGATACTCTCTTCTCTCAGTTGGACTACTTTTATTATTTAAATCCACAATACAACCAGGAAGAAAATGGGGTATTTGTCTTTCTTACTTCTTTCTTGACTTTCCCACCTTATTAAAAAATGATCTAGCCTTACATGAACCTCCTCAAGCAAAATTTTATAGAGCATAATGGAATACTTATATAAAATTGGCTGTATTAGTAATACACTTTGTTTCTTTGTTTTTAGTTATTTATACACACACACACACACACACACACACACACACACACACATGCACCTCTTCAAATAAAGCTCCTTAAAAAGATTACATAATCAATTTTCCCTAACTAGTCAAATTTGGCACAAATTTTCTGTGTCTAAATGTAGTTTCTAATATCTCTCAGCAACTTAAGACCTAAAAATAAATCTCTCCTTCTGATAAGGGGGTGGGGGGAATAGGTGAAGTACTTTAGAACATACTGTTATCAAAAACTTTCAAGTACTTTCTGTAAATGAGTTTATTTAAAAAAAAAGAGAGATTCCACATTGCCAGTGGTAAATTATGTTTATTTCTTCTTTATGGCAGGAAAATGGATGGAACTAGAGAACATTTGGCTAAATGAGATCAGCCAGTCTCAGAAAGTCCAGGGTTGTATATTTTCTCTCATACATGGAAGCTAGAGAGAAACATAGAAAACATAAGGAACTTCAGATGCGTGAGGAGAAAGACCTGTAAAGCAGTGGAAGGGGATGAGGGGAAGAGTTAGGGAGGGGGAAAAGAGGCTTGAGGAAGGAAACCGCTCACATAATACCATGGCAATTCATAAAGGCATTTCTGCCAATTATACTCGTGTGTGCGAGGAGGGAGGATGGGGAAGGGGCTGTGCATATGCATGTTAGTATCACTGAACCTCACTAAGATGGATAACTGCAATGCACTCATAACAGTATAAAAACAGGCTGAGATGAAAGGATTGCAGATTTGAGGCCAGCTTCAGCAACTCAGTGAGACCCTGTTTCCAAATACAAATAATAATAATAATAATAATAATAATAATAATAATAATAATAGGGCTGGGGGTATCAACTGGAGGTAGAATACCCCTGGGTTCAATCCCCAGTGGCCCCCCCAACACACAGCTTAGTGAGACCCTATTTCAAGATAAAAAATAAAAATAAAATGGGAATGGGGTTGTAGTTCAGTTATAAGTACTTAGGAATCATGTATTTTCATTTTCACTTTCCCTACCATGTTCTTCATTTTACCAAAGAGTGTTGCTGACTTACTTTTTACATTTTACACCATGTATACATACATGTTTGTAGTAAGTCTAAGATCATTTTACATGGTCCAGACACTTGAATATGCATTTATATTTAATATCAGCTCTTTCAACCACTTTCTTTTTCTCTGCGGCAGCCCTACAGACACAGGTAGACTTGCTGACAGGTGGCCACCACCACAAGACGCTCCAGTGACCAGCTGGCTTTCTAATGATTTTTCTCTCTGACAGGGCACTTTCTTCCCGGGAGGGATCTCCACTCTCCAGCCGAGTTCATGCATGGCTGCCAGCGTTCCAAGCTTGAGCTTGGGAGCTTGGGCTGAATTCCTCAAGGGTTAAGAAAGGGGGGCAGCTCACTCTATTGAATGCTTAGATTCCTGCTTTTTCTCCCACTTATAACCCTGCTGCAGTCTGGCCATCCTTAGCACTTTGAATGTTTCTGCCTCATGTTTCTGTTTATGTGTCTATTATCTACCTTCTCCTAGCATCCCTTCCCTATATAGTCACTGTGGTGACAGAACCTAGCCTAGCACATAGTAGGTCCTCTGGAAATATTTGTTGAATCAATAAGAATATAAATTACAGTGTGGAGACAGGGGGATCACCAGTTCCAGACTCGCCTCAGCAACTAGTGAGACCCTCCACAATGTAGTGAGAGCCTGGTTCCAATAAAAGATAAAATAGGGCTCAGGGATCTAGCTCACAGGTAGAAGGCCCCTGGGTTCAATCCTCAGTACCACAAAAATAATAAATAAATAACAGTGCTCTGTGTGTGTGTGTGTGTGTGTGTGTGTGTGTGTGTGTGTGTGTGTGTGAAAGAGAGAGAGAAAAAGAGAGAGAGAGAGAGAGAGGGAGAGAGAGCGCTATACCCCCAGCCTTATATTATTGTTTTATTTTGAAACAGGGTTTTGCTAAGTTGCTGAGGCTGGCTTGGAATTTGTAATCCTCCTGTCTCAGCCTCCCAAGTACTGGGATTGCGGGCATTCACCACCACACTTGGTTTGAACAGTGCCTACTTTAATGACAGTAATGGAATGAAAATGGCAGTACTTAGTCCATCCTTTGCCTCTCATAAGACGTCTCCTCTCCTCCCCAGGTGCGGTACTGGAATGAGGGAGAGGAGCAGGAATCCTCCAGCAAAGTGAAAGTGGCAGGCAATGAGACCTCAGCCAAACTGCGGGGCCTGCACAGCAACCTGGCCTACTACACGGCGGTCCGGGCTTACAACAGTGCGGGCGCCGGACCCTTCAGTGTCACGGTGAATGCCACCACCAAGAAAACGCGTAAGTGCAGCCCCCATCTTTGGGATGTCACGGAGAATAGTCTGCATGAGAAATGATGGCCTCCTTTATCATTCCCAGTGGATAACCCAAGACAGCAATCCCACAGAGGGAAATAAAGTTAGCTACAAACCCCTGTAAAACCAGAGGACCACATGTCCTCGTCTTTGTGATATCCCTAAATCTTTAGGTAGCGACTCCGTGCAAAAATGATTATACACCTTTTGAACACTCTCAATGTGGGGTGTTAAGCTAAATGCATCCCACCTTTCTTTCTTTCTTCCTTTCCTACCTTCCTTCCTTCTTCCCTTTGTCTCTTTCTTTCCCTCTTTCCCTCCCTCCATCCCTCCCTTCTTTTCTTTCTTTCCATTTTTATTTTTTATTGGTGCATTGTAATCATACATCTTAATGAGGTACAAGCAGGTAAAGACATACATGCACACATCTCTCATTTAATTCTTCCCCAATTCCCACAACCCTCCCTCGCCCTCCCTTCTCAAGTTCAGTTTAGTGATTGACTTTGATATGTTTGTGAAAGTCCATCATGTGCATTAGGGTGTTCCCCCCCCACCCCCCCATCACCTTCAGTTAAGTCCCCTTCTTTGTTCATCTAAGGTTTCTCCTTCTTCATCTGGAGTTCCTCTTATGTCCCACTTTCTCCCTAGCTTCCGCATATTAGGGAGAGCATATAATTTTTACTTTTTGTGACTGACTAATCTCACTTAACATAATGTTTTCCAGTTCCATCCATTTCTCTGCAAATGACATGATTTTGTTCTTCTTTACGGATGAGTAAAATTCCATTTTGTACATATCCCATAGTTTTGTAATCCATTCATCTGTTGATGGACATCTTGGCTGGTTCCATAATTTGGCAATTGTGAATTGTGTGGCTATAAACATAGATACACATACATCAGTCTGATAGTTTGGTTTCCATTCTTTGGGGTAGATATCTAGAAGTGGTATTGCTGGATCATATGGTAGGTTCATTCCCATTAGTCTGAGGATCCTCTATATTGTTTTCCAAAGTGGTTGCACTAATCTGCAATCCCACCAACAATGTATTAGAGTTCCCACTTCTCTACACCCTCGCCAGCATTGTTGTTGTTTGTGTTTTTGATGATTACCATTCTAATGGAGGTTAGGTGAAATCTCAAGGTAGTTTTGATTTGCATCTCTCTGATTTCTAATGATGTTGAAAATTTCCTCATACATTTATTGGCCATTTGTATTTCTGCTTTTGTGAAGTGTCTGTTTAGATCCTTTGCCCATTTTTGATTGGGTTATTTGTTTTCTTAGCTGTGAGTTTCTTGAGTTCTCTGCATATTCTAGATATTAGTCCTCTATCAGAGGAATAGCTGGCAAAAATTTTTCTCCCACTCTGTGGGCTCTCTGTTGAGGTTCTTGATAGTTTCCTTTGCTGCACAGAAGCTCTTCAATTGAATGCAATCCCATGTATTGATCTTCTTTTGAGTTGCTTGTGTCTTTGGGGTCTTGTTGAGAAAGTTTTTACCTGTGCCTATGTGTTGAACTGTTGGACCTATGCCCTCTTCAAGTATCTGCAAGGTCTCTGGCCTGACTTCCAGGTCTTTGATCCATCTTGAATTGACTCTTGTGCAGGGTGAGAAAGTGAGATTTATTTCCATTTTCCTGCAGATTGTTAAACAATTTTGCCAACACCATTTGTTGAAGAGGCTATCTCTCTCTCTCTCTTTCTTTCTTCTTTCTTTCTTTCTTTCTTTCTTTCTTTCTTTCTTTCTTTCTTTCTTTCTTTCTTTCTTCTTTCTTTCTTTCATGTAGTACTAGGGATTGAACCCTGGTGCATCCTACCTCTGAGCTGCACCTTCAGCCCTATTTTTTTTTTTTAGTTTGAAACAGGCTCTCACTAAGTTGCAAAGGCCCTCACTAAGTTGCTGAGGCTGGCCTCAAATCTGTAATCTTCCCATCTCAACCTCTCAAGTACTGGTATTACAGGTGTACACCACCATGCCCAGCTCCCCTATTCTTTTAAAAAGTGACATATTTGTTTGGGGTTGCTTTCAGTATATTCTCAGTTCCCCAATGCTTAGAGGTTTCTAATGAGCATAAATAAGTAAAAAGTTAACATCAAAGGACCAGATGTGATATTTCTTCCTTCTATCTCACATTATTCTAAAAATGGCAATATGTAATTAAGAGATGATCATTAGAAGATATCAGTTCACATGTATATATTGATACTTTAAAAATCTAACCAGAATTCAGATGTGGTGGTGCAAATCTATAATCTCAGCATCTTGAAACATTGAGGCAGGAGGATTGCAGATTTGAGGCCAGCCTCAGCACCTTAGCAAAACCCTCTGCAACTTAGTGAGAACTTGTTTCAAATTAAAAAATAAAATAAGGCCAGACTGAGCAACTTAGTGAGACCTTGTCTCAAAAATAAAATAAAAAGGGGCTGGGGTTATAGCTCAGTGGTAGAGCATCCCTGGGTTCAGTCCCCAGTAATGAAAAAAAAATCCAACCAGAGATGGCAATGTTGCCTTCCAAGCTGAGTTTGTGAGAGCTATGTATTCACAGGTCTGTTCACAAGTGATTATGATGAGTCAGAATTAAATTAGCCTACAAGTACATCAGTGATTTATGTTTTGGAATGTTGCACAGATATTTCAGTTGTACTGATAGCACAGGTATATTTCATGACTGTATTGTTATCACTGATGTCATTGTCCTTGTCATAGCTAAAAATTGATTTGGAACATTCCAGGCCCCAAGTAATTCTTGCTCATTTCCTTTGTATTATCATTCTAAAGAAAGAAAGAAAGGGAAGAAGGGAGAGAGGGAAGGTTCACCTATTTTGCAATTTGCTTGAAGTATACAAGGTGATGTATAGATGATATTGAGGAAAAATTTTTTGCATTGGGTGGGAAATTCATAACATATCATTAAAATCCCTCATCACTGTAAAATCATACATAAGAAGCAAGTGTTAATTTTTAAATTTAATGTTAATAATTTTGAGGCATGTACCAAATTAGAAGTAAAATAGAATCTTTGAAAGCTACTTATAGTCTTCCCAACCTCTTTTATTTTAATTTTATTTATTTATTTTTTATTTTTTATTTTTTGTACTGGGGATTGAACTAAGAGGCATTCTACCTGCAAGTTATCCCCAAGCCCTGTTCTATTTTTTATTTGGAAACAGAGTCATGCTAAGTTACTGGGAGACTTGCTAAGTTGCTGAGGCTGGTCTTGAACCTGTGATTCTCCTTTCTCCGCCTCCTAAGTACAGGGACTACAGGTATACTCCACCTCGCCTGGCTTCCTCCTCACTTTTGACTTGGTTCAGCTCCAAATCCTTTTTAAGAATTTTGATCAGTCTCTTGTGCTCATCACTATGAAGGAAATTATTTGTATGCCTGCGGTAGAAGGAACTAAGACAACATTTGTGATTACTTTCTTGCTATCTTTCTTCCCCTCTGGCTTTTCAGCTTCACAAGGCAAGAGGTCCAGTGACCAGTTTAAACCCAGTACATGCACTTACTCCTTAAATACTAAATGGATGAATGAAACCTAAAGAAACAGGCCAGCCTGAAATATTATTATTAATCAGACATACTCCCTCACATTGTAAATTCACAACACATATAGGAGCCTTTTACCATTTTGTTTAAAATACGCAAGTGTCGCATACTCATAATCACAGAATTCTACGTGCAAGGTTTTCTATATCAATACAGAGCATAGGTGATTAATGTAAAAGAACACAAGGATGCTCAAGAAATGCACTGTAGCTTCCATTAAACACTTAATTTTTGATATCCACACACTTGTGCTTTTCTAAAAGCATTTTCAAGTTAGCAGTAATTAGCCTCCTTAAGGAATCGAAGAGGGATTTCTGTCACTTGCAACCCAAAGAGAGCTCACTCTTAACAGCATTATCCCTCTAATGAGATTGATGAGGAAAACTTGCAGATGGCTTCAAATTGATTAAATTTGTCGCTTTTAAAAAAAGAAACATATTGAGAGTTTCACGTTCTGAGCATGCAAGAAAAAATCTATAGGACAAATGCTCTGCTTTGTATAACTGAAAATTCAAGTGCTAATTCTGCCTTTCAGCCTAGATGGAGCGAGGCACTCAACATCCTTAAGAGTTATCTACTAAGATCTCAACCTGTATGTTCCTTAAACCGAGTTCTTGTCTGAATATTTAAAACTGGTCTCTTCTATTATGCCCCCCCATTTCAGCAAAATCAACCCTGTTATTTTAGTTCTTCAAAACATCAAAAAATCTCAGACACCCTTGACTCTTCTCTGTCTCTCGTATCTTGCAAGGGGTACAGAATCTGACTGTTACATTTATCAAGCATCTGTCTCTCCTTCCTGAATCATTGATGCCTCCTGCTATAAGCTGTATCCAGCTTTCTTGTGGACCAGGGCAGTGGCCCCTCCCTGTCACGCTCCTGCTTAGAGCCTTCTGGTCACTTTCCATTGACTCCAGATAAGTGCTAAATCCTAAAAGTGCCCCCACAGGCCTTATATGGTCTCCAATTCTTGTTCCAATGCACTGCCTACTATTTTCCATCTTGTTCATTATAGTTTTACTACAGGACCTCTCTCTGACTTGCTTACTGACCGACTTAAAGTAGAAAGCTCTATACCTGTCTTACTTAAAGCAGAAGTCTTCCTCTTTGTCTAGCTTAAGGTAGGAATCTGCATACATTTTAAAATTAGAAGTCTGTATGTCTTACTAACTGAAAGTAGGAGTCTTTCTGTCTAGCTTAAAGTAGAAGTCTGTATACTGAACGTTTTTATATTAGAAGTCTTTGTGTCTTACTAACACGTAGTAGTAAGTAGAAAGTAGAAATGTTGGTCTGTCTTACATACTTATAATAGACGTATCTATCTTTCTTGATAACTTACTTATTTGAAGAAAATGTCATTGGCCAGCATTTAATGCCCCTGTCTGCCAAGAGAACTCTTCTTCCTCTAGTATCCCCATGACCCCCTGCCCATCTCTCTCAGATCTTCACTTTGAATCTGATCTCAGCTACACGACTGCCATATTTAAAATGGCAGCCCTTGGCCAGATGTGGTGGTGCACACTTGTAATCCCAGTACTTGGGAGGCTGAGATTGGAGGATCACAGGTTCCAAGCCAGCCTTAGCAACTTAGTGAGGCCCTCAGCAACTTATCAAGACCCTGTTTAAAAATTGAAAGATAAAATAGGGATGGTGGCATTAGCTCAGAGGTAGAATGCCCCTGGGTTCAATCCCTGGTACCACACAAATAACAATAATAATAATAATAATAATAATAATAACAACAACAACAACATTTTAATGGTTCTCAAACAAATATATCCCATCATTGGAGACAGGGTGGCTTGATTTTTTTGCATAATGCCACATTTTGAAAGGTGAACTTGGTTGTACACGACGATTTTCTGAAGATGATTCCAAGCACAACGTGTCCTTTGCAGCTACTGCTGACAACTCACTTTGATGGAAGTCATCTCCTTACCATCAGGTGTCCAAGAAAAAGAGTTGAGAAACATACTGAGTTTTGTATAATTAATCACAGCCAACATATGTTCTTAAAGTACCATATTTTCAAAGAAAATGCCAGCTTTACTCACCACTACAGAGACATCACTCTTGAAAACGCCTCACAATAATGTTATCAGCCTCTACTTTTTATTGAAGAGGTGAAACAGACTTACTGTCAACAATTGGGAGGAAAAAAGAAAATTATAGGGAAAAAAATAAACACAGCCCATAATCCTATCATCCAAAGTACAATCATTAATATCATTTGTCTTTCTTCCCAGACTTATGTTCTGTGGATACAGTGGAAATCATGCAGTGCATTTAGTTACCTGTATATCATTGCCATGCATGAGATATTTCACCACAATAATACACCACACTCAACTGAGTTGTTTTCCTGTTGTTAAATGGGTCTTAAAGTCACAGCTCTATCTGGTCATAGTATTACCAGCGTGAGCCCTTGTTTTTTTTATGAAAGAGTCTGCAAAATAAGTAAAATCTATAAAACTGGTATTGAGAAGTTTGATGATCAAACACAGTAGTATGAGGGATACTTAAAGAACAATGATGGTGACACATACCTGTAATCCTAGTACTTGAGAGGCTGAGACAGGAGGATCGAAGGTTCAAGGTCAGCCTCAGCAACTTAACAAGACTCTCAGCAACCCAGTAAGACACTGTTTCAAAACAAGA
>PVLC010001417.1:108793-144373 GCA_004027655.1 Graphiurus murinus
AGGAAGGAAGGAAGGAAGGAAGGAAGGAAGGAAGGAAGGAAGGAAGGAAGGAAGGAAGGAAGGAAGGAAGGAAGGAAGGAAGGAAGGAAGGAAGGAAGGAAGGAAGGAAGGAAGGAAGGAAGGAAGGAAAGGAGGGAGGGAGGGAGGGAGGGAGGAAGGGAGGGAAAGAAAAATGACAGTTAAAAAAACTTCTGAAATAATACTGTTTTTGTTTATAACATTTAAAATGATGAAATTAATTTTATAGCCTATCACTTGGTGTTGTGTGATAATCTTGGGATGTACCACTTTCCACTAAATAAATATTTTTTTTATTTTTTTTCTGTTTAACTACTGTCAACAATAGAAATTGAGCTGACAGAGAAGAAGTCTGTGGGATATGAATGTTGACAAATAATTTCCTACATATTCCAAGATATAGACCATGTATCAAGTTAGAGCCAATAAAGTTTGGAACTCTGTCAGCACATTCTGGGTTGTGCTTCCAAACAGGATCAGACACAAAAAGTGAAATTAGAAGATAAGCTATCGACTATCTCCTGTCCATTCCCCCTTTCTTACTTGGCTCCATGCCTTTAAAAAGTTTACTATGGCCTGATGTGGTGATGCACACCTATACACTCAGTTCTGGGAGTCTGAGATCGGAGGATCACAAGTTCAAGGCCAGCCCCAGCAACTTAGCAAAGCCCTCAAATGAAAATAAAAATAAAATAAAATAGCTTAGAGGTAGAATATCCTTGGGTTTACTCCCCAGTACCAAAAATAAATAAATGTTCACTGTGTGGCTTCAAAGCGATTTAGACTACGGGTTATACCAGTCACGTTAGGCTGCAGTACTCCAAGTTCCCAGACCTCAGGGGTTTAATACTACAATTGCATCTTTCTTACTTATAACCAAGTGTTCATCATGAATGAGATTCAGACTTGATCCATTCTGTCTTAGCTCCAGGACCCAGACTGATGAAGCAGCCATTCTCTGGAACTTCCTGTTCATGGTGGAAAGAAGAGAAATGAAAGCAAATCAAGCCACATTACAACAACTTATTACTGGGCTTGGTGGCACACACCTGTAATCCCAGTACTTGGGAGGCTGAGACAGGAGGATCATAGGTTTGAGGCCAGCCTCAGCAACTTAAGGAGACTTTCAGCAACCTAACAAGACCCTGTTTCAAAACAAAAAAATAAAAATGCCTGGGGGTGTAGCTCAGAGATAGAATGCCGCAAGGTTCAGTCCCCAGTAAAACACACACACACACACACACACACACACACACACACACACACAGTCACTTACACACACACCATTTCTCTTTAGCTCATATTCCATTGGTTGAAGGGAGCTTGATACTGCAGCCTGCTGGGTAAGGGATGCCAAGAAGGGGAAGCACTTCTTGGTACAGGCAGAAAACCAGGCACCCCCCCCCCCCCCCCGCAGTCAAGCCTCCTGCCAGCAAGAGTCAAGCAGAAAAGCATAACATTCCAGAGTCCAGAATGAAGCAGAGCTATTTAGAATCCACATAACACCTCTCACTAGTTGTGTCTCTTAGCAAGTTTGGAAACTTTTTTAAAACTGTGTAAAGGACACTGTAAGATAAATTTGCCATCCGAACCATTTTTGAATGTGCAGAGTGTTAAGTACATTCACAGATTGTAAGAACTGGTTTTTTTTTTTTTTGCAGAACTGAAAAGCTCTGTGCCCACTAAACAATTCCCCATTTCCCCTCTGCCAGCCTCTGGCAGCCACCAATCGACTCTCTGTCTCTGTGAATTTAGCTACTCTTGATAGCTCAGAGAAGTGGAATCATATAATACGTATCAGTACTTATTTTCTTATGAATGGCCTACGGCACTTAGCATAATGTCCTCAAGGTCTGTCTCTGTTAAAGCGGGTGTCAGAATTTCATTTCCTCTTAAGGCTGAATAATTACCCCATTATACATCCATACTACATTTTGTGTTTATCCATTTGTTGATGGATAATGAGAATCTGTTTGCTGCATCTATCTTTTGAGGACCATGAATAATGCAGCAGTATGACATGAACTTAATTTTTATTTAAACTTTCTGGATCCAGATCACCCATTAGAGAAGTGGGCATTATTATAAGGTGATATACTAGAATTAAGTAAACTATTATATAATAGTACATTCTGTACTACCCAACACAATACGCATGTTTAATATGCATTACTTAGCTAACATTAATAAGATCTTGAGCACTGTAGAAGCAAGTTTATCTGGCTCAGAATTTCCCCAATGTTGTTATCCTTCCCAGTGGTAATAAGACAGATGATTCTGGAAGTGATTCATCAACATTTTTAAAATTAAAAAAAAAAAATTAAATCCTTGTAATCCCAGCATTTGGGAGGCTGAGACCGGAGGATGCGGGTTCGCGGCCAGCCTCAGCTACCTAGTGAGGCCCTCTGCAACTTAGTGAGACCCAGTTTCAAAATAAAGAATAAAATATAGGGCTGGGGGTATATCTCGAAGGTAGAATGCCCCTGAGTTCAATCCCCAGTACTGCAATAAATAAATAAATAAATAAATAAATAAATAAATAAATAAATCACCTTAGCTTTATTTATTTAGAAAATACCCAAAAATGTCACCAACATATCAAACTTATGATTGTGTGAATAGTATTGTTTGCAATGAGGCTAAAATCAAAGTTTATACTTTTAAACAACTCAATTATTTTTTAAAAAATTAGAAAAAATGGCCCCTGACTATCTGGTGTTCAGGGAAACACTGATATGACTAGAAGAGCAATACGCAATGTGTGGTGGAACACACCTGCAACCCCAGTAACTGGGAAGCTGAGACAGGAAGATCACAGATTTGAAGACAGCCTCAGCAACATAGCGAGATTCTCCGCAACTTAGCAAGACCCTATTTCAAAAATAAAAAGGGCTGGGGGTTTAGCTCAGAGGTAGAATGCCCCTGGGTTCCATCCCCAGTACCAAAAAAAGGAAGGAAGGGAGGGAGGGAGGGAGGGAGGGAGGGAAGGAAGGAAGGAAGGAAGGAAGGAAGGAAGGAAGGAAGGAAGGAAGGGGAGCCGATCCCAGAACAAAGCTTTTATTTTTTATTCTTTTCCCTTTTCCCTTTTTTCTTTTCTTTTTGTCATTTCAAAGAGTATTCATTATTTCAGGCTGAACTCTTTCATCTATTTAGGGACTCGCACAAGACAAACCCCACATTGCAATAATTTCTTCAGCGAGACTGGTGCTGGGATAGGTGATTCAGTCCATATTCTCTAGCTTCCTGAGACTTCCAGGCATACAGCTTTTGGTAGGACAAACCAGGCTGATGTGGGTTCGTCCTCTGAGCTGCCTCCAGCCAACCCTGTCTTTCCATAGTGCTGTAGGCCACAAGGAATCCTGGACTTGAGGAAGATGTTCTAACAAGTATGCATTCGCATCATCTGGATCGAGTGAGAAGAGCATGCTCATTAGCATTTCGATTTAAGCTACTGCCGTTATACATTTCTGTTGTTGTAGTTAAAACAAACAGCTCTGCATCCTAGACAGTCCTAGATGACCGAAACTTGTTGCTAGTATCAGATCACAGCAATTGAAAAGCAAGCTAGAACAGTGTTAAAAAAATCAACAGAAGACTCTACAAGGAATACGCTCTTGTGTGTGTTATCAGTCACACAAAACGTGTCTGAGAGTTCTTTCCACCATCCAGCTGCACCTTCATTGGCTTAAGTTAATGATGTTTAGACTTAGACATTCCTTGAGAGAAGCCATCTTTTATATCATCTTCCCCATTACAAAGCCAGTTACCTAAAGCACATTCAGTGGTTAAATGCACAAGTATGAAATATTCCGTCACTGTTTGGGGGCAATTGCAATGCCGTTGGCAAATGAGTGATATGTTGGTTGTTTGGGGACTGACAAGAATGTGAACCTTCAGTGTGCCTCTGTGTTGTTAACAGAGGCTACTTAACACTTCTTACTCCATCCCCCAGTCCTCCTAGTTTGAATTTCCAATTCAGGGTTCATAAGAGGCACCTAAAGCTGTGGATCCAAGTTTCTAAACCCTGGAGAGTTTCATTAATTCTCTAAAGAAATTCTCATTAACTTTTTAGTGTTGTTGCCTTATTTTTTTTTCTTTCTCCCTCTCAAGAATTGATTTAAACTCAGAAAAAGAAAGACTTTAAAATATAGATTCTCTGTTGCGATTTTTCACGTGGCTAGCCAGGACTTCGTGAGGACAAATCTAAGTCATCCTTATTTTTTCTCACCTCCCACCATCTCATTTTACAAGACCAGCTTAAAAATCACCCACATGTCATTTCTCCTGACTTTCTAATCTGCTCCTTTGGCAACTGTTCTCAGTCCCCTGTGCATCAAAACAAGTCACACTGTGGCTTTCCTTGGCTTACCAACAAGCGTCCCTCTAGTGGTGAAGGAAGGAATTTATTTCTTTCCACTGTCAAAGTGCTTCCCAGGAGACTTTGAGCACAGAAAGTGTGAACCGTCCTTAAAGTATATCATGAATAGGACAAAATGGACTTTCTCACAATTTAATTGAAATTCCTTTTTTTCTTTGGGAGCACTGGAGGTTGAACCCAGGGGCATTTTACCTTTGAGTTAACCCCCCAGCTCTTTTTATTTATTTATTTTCTTATTTTGAAACAAGTTCTCACCAAATTGCTGAGAGTCTTGCTAAGTTACTGAGGCTGGCCTTGCACCTGCAATCCTTTTGTCTCAGCCTCCCAAGTACTTGGATTATAGGCATGCACCACCTTGCCTGCCTGAAATGCTCTGTTAAAAGGAAATTTCATTAAGCCACACATGGTGGTGCATGCCAGTAATCAGAGGACTTGGGAGCCTGAGACAGGAGGATCTCAGGCTCGAGGCTGGCACAGTTACTCACTAGACCTTGTGTAAAAATAAGTTAAGCCTGGTGTGGCAGCGTATGCCTGTAATGCCAGTACTTGGGAAGTTAAGTCAAGAGGATCACAGGTTTGAAGCCAGCTTCAGCAATTTAGTGAGGTTCTTGGCAACTTAGTGAGACCCTGCTTCCAATTAAAAAATGAAATAGGGCTGATGTTATAGCTCAGAGAGGTAGAATGCCTCTGGATTCAATCCCCAGAATTACACACATAAAAAATAAATTAATTAAAAGTAAAAAAGGAATGAGGGTATAGCTCAAAGGTAGAATGCCCCTGGGCTTAATTCCCAATACTGAAAAAAAAAAAAGGGAGATTTTCCTACTGTTACTTTTTTCTGATTTCATCTATATACCATTCATTACAAAAAAGGAGATCATTCTTCTTACACTACCCTTCTATGGTACTCATTTCTCTTTGCTCTGGTAAAAAGCAAGTGTGTGCACACATCGTTCTAATTTCTCATTTTGCATTTTAAGCTCCCAGCCAGCCACCAGGAAATGTCGTTTGGAATGCCACAGACACAAAAGTGTTACTCAACTGGGAACAAGTTAAAGCTATGGAGAATGAGTCAGAAGTAACAGGATATAAAGTAAGTCCGCTAGCTTGCCATGTTTTATTTTCCTACATTGACCATAGCAATGTCTTTTTACAAGGGAAGCTAGGTTAACATGATTTTTTTTATGTTGATGATATGGTTTCTTATCATTTAATGTTCACATTAGTATCAACTTTCTTACGAAAAAGGTATTTTCCCAAAACACCTACTTGGTAGAGTAGATATAAATTGACAAGTAGTAATTCTGTCTGTGTAGAAATTTGGGACACAATGTTTGTAAATTATGTGTTCATCAGCTTTTTATTTCTGGTACTCACCGTATATTACTTAAAATTCAACTAAGCAAGCCAGACGTGATGGTGCATGCTTGTAATCCCAGTACTTGGGAGGCTGAGACAGGAGGATCTCAGGTTCATGGCCAGCCTCAGCAACTTAGTGAGACCCTGTTTCCAAATAAAGAATAAAAATAGGACTGGGAGTATAGCTCAGAGGTAGAATGCCCCTGGGTTCAGTCCCCAGTATAAAAAAAAAAAAAAAAAAAAAAAAAAATTCGACTAAGCAGCCAGGCATGGTGGCACACACCTGTAATTCCAGCACATGGAAGACTAAGACAGGAGGATGGCAGGTGTGAGGCTAGCCTCAGCAACATAGCAAGATACTTAGCAAGTTAGCAAGACCCTTTTTCAAAGTAATAAACATAAAAGGGCTGGAGAAAGAGGGCATGATGGTGCATGCCTCTAACCCTAGTACTTGGAAGGCTAAGACAAGAGGATTGCAGGTTTGAAGCCAGCCTCAGCAATGTAGCAAGACTCAACCTAGTGAGACCCTATTTCAAAACAAAAAATAAAATGGGCTAGAGGTATAGCTCAGAGGTAGAATGTCCCTGGGTTCAATCCCAGTATCACAAAGAAATTTAAAAAGACAACTAAAAGCATTGGTTTTGATTCCTTGGTTGGGCATTAAAGATCCATGAATCACGGCCCTGCTCTGGCTCTCCAGCCTCAGCGCTCTCCAACCTACCTGAGCTCTTCCCTGGGAGGAGTTCACTCTTCCCTTTCCTCCTTGATTCCGAGAACCGAATGATTCTGCTATCTGCTAATCCATAACCTAAGACGGCTGGCTAGAGTTAGGAATACGACTTCTGTTTGCATGGGTACAGAAAGACAGATAAAGGGAAGTCATTTCAGAAGGACAAGAGATGGTTTTGCAAAGAAAGTAAGAGCTAGCCATGTAAGAAGTATCTGCTGCTGCCTTTCAGGTTTTCTATAGGACTAGCAGTCAAAATCACGTGCAAGTGCTGAACACAAATCAAACCTCAGCAGAGCTTCTGCTGCCCGTGCAGGAGGACTACATCATTGAAGTCAAGGCCACCACAGACGGAGGGGATGGCACCAGCAGCGAACAGATCAGGATTCCAAGGATAACTAGTAAGTGTGTTGGGCTCTATTTCTCCTTTAGTTGCATCAGTAAGCACCCCCAGGAACCAGTCATTCAATGTCTCTGCCCATCCTTTTCCCCAGAATGTCCTTTATGTAGGTGCTGAGCAGGTTTGGGAACACAAGCAATGAGGGCAAGGAGAAAGTCTCAAAAGTGGTGCAGGAGTTGAGTGTGGTGACTCACACCTGTAATCCAGTACTTGGGAGGCTGAGACAGGAGGAACGCAGGTTTGAGGCCAACCTCAGCAACTTAACAAGACCCTCAGCAATTTAGAGAGGCTCTGTTTCAAAATAAAAAATAAAAAGGGCTGGTGGTGTAACTTGAAGGTAGAATGCCCCTGGCTTCAATCCTCAGTATCAGGAAGGGAGAAAGGAAGGAGGAAGGAAAGAAGGAAGAAGAGAAGGGAGGGAGGAAGGGAGGGAGGGAAGGAAGGGAAGGAGGAAGGAAGGAAGGAAGGAAAGAAGGAAGGAAGGAAAGAAGGAAGGAAGGAAGGAAGGAAGGAAGGGCGGGCAAGACAGGGAGAAGAGAAGGATAGGAAGAAAAGACATTGGCAAATACTTAACCAAACTGTGTTATTTGGAATTTTTTTCCATCCTCTGAAGTGTGCCTCAGTTTGCCTTTGGGTTACTTATCCAAACAGTATTCCCTAAGTTTAAAGTCTTTAACCTCCATCTCTTTACCTTCTACAAATTATAGATAAATTGTATCAATTCTTTCAACAGAAAAATTAGCATGGTTAGGTCATAAATTATTTATGTGTGTGAAACCAAAAGATAACCGAAAGTGCATGCTAACTTTTCCTCTCAGAATCCAAATGAAACCAATTTTTCTAGAGAAGCTACACTTTTAGAGTTAAGGAAAACAGACTTTAGCATGCATATTTTATCAGTGATAATGGTAAAAGAAATTTTATCTTCACTTTTAAGTCCCATGTTGGAAGTTTTCTCACAATTTACTGCAGGGTGCATCGTATCTTCATATTCTATTCTGCATTTTTCAGTGACATGAATAACTTTGTCCTCTGTTTCTATTTATTGACTTCAGGCTAGTCTATAGTACTGGACAATCAAGACTGAAACTATTGTGTGTGTGTGTGTGTGTGTGTGTGTGTGTGTGTGTGTGTGTGTGTGTTTCTAGGGCATTCTACCTCCAAGCTACATCCCTAAGCTTTTTTTATTTTTTGTTTTGAAACAGGGTCTTGCTAGGTTGCTGAGTGTCTCACTGAGTTGGGGAGATTGCCCTGGAACCTACAGCCCTCCTGTCTCAGCCTCTCAATGCGTAAGATTACAAGTGAGCATCTCCACATCTAGTTAGAAACTATTGTCTTAAATCAAAATGACATTAGCAACTAAAGAAAAGGGAGACAGACTTGGAGGAATTCTATCTTTCTGTGAAATCACAGACCACCATACTTAGACTAAAACAAACAAAACAGGCTATACTGAGAAAATTGGAGCTACCTATCTCAGAACAAAGTTCTGCAATTAAAAATCTTTTAAAACTATTTCAGACGGCAGACACTTCTAAAACTGTATGCATAGCCAGGCGTAGTGGCTCACACCTGTAATCCAAGTACATGGGAGGCAGAGACAGGAGGATAGCAGGCTTGAGGGAAGCCTCAGCCATTAAGTGAGACTCTCAGCAACTTAGTGAGACCTTGTTTCAAAATAAAAAATATAGCTTAGAGACAAAATGCCCCTGGGTTCAATTCCCAGTAAAAAACAAAACAAACAAACAAAATTGTATGCACTTTAGTAGGCCAAAACAGGAACTCAGCTATTATTATTACTAATTTAGGTTTTAGGATATTATGAATGATTCTTGCTTCTGCAATTGTGCAAGGTAGAGAGTTCACAGGACAATATGGACCAAGAAGTAAGTTTCTTGCTTTTGCAGGGCCAACACTATGTTAGCGTTTCAGGGCTGCTGAGTCAAGAGTAGCCTTTTCATCTGACATCTGCTGACTTGCTGAGTTTGCACAGACCAGCAACTGCACAAGGCTGTCTCCGGAAATGGAGCTTTTATTGATTGCTTTTTAAAAGACAAGGTTTTATATATATAAAATAATTTCTCTGAATAAAAGAGAAACAAGCAGATACTTCCCAAGCCCTTATCTGATAAAGTTTTCTTTAATGAAACCATCAAATTGTCTTAAAACTCTTGTGCTCAAGTATCATTATTTTCAAAATGATTATTTTTTTCAATTTCAGTTAAAATTAAATAATACTAGATGGGCCAGGTGTGGTACACTCCTGTAATCCCAGTACTTGGGAGGCTGAGATGGGAGGATCAAAGGTTGGAGGACAGCCTCAGCAAGTAGTGAGACCCTCATTAACCTAGTGAGATCTTGTTTCAAAATAAAAATAAATTAGGGCTGGGAGTATAGCTTGGAGATATAATGTCCTTGGGTTCAATCCCCCATACCACAAAAAAATAATAATAATAATAATAATAAAAGATGAACAAAGCTTGGACTTGTTTAAGAAGACTTAAACCCATGGGTTTTATAGTATTCTTGGCAACTAGTATATGTTACCCTGATGAATAAAATAAGAACTAATAACAATAGCTTGAGTTCCCAGGTTAGGTTCATGCCGTAATTTAATTTTGGCAGGAGAGGTGTTACTTTTGTCTCTTGATTTAGTCCTTCTGGGTGGGTATCTTACAAATACAGAAATTTATTTCCCACTATTTTGGAGTCTGGAAAAAAATCCAAACTCAAGGTGCCAACTGACTGTGTCCATTCCCAAGGACCCTACCTCCTAATACATTGATCCTCCTGGTAGATATTGGGGGCTGAGGTTTCAACATGCAACTTTGGAGAGGACATACAAACATACAAGCCATATCACCATCCTTAGTACCATCCTTAGTACCATCCTTAGTAATGAGCTGTTTATCGTCTTTGACAGATATGGACGCCAGAGGATCCACATCTGCCATCTTGAATGTCCACCATGGATCCAGTTACATACCTGTAGTACTGTTCTTTCTTGTAAATGTCCTGTGGTGATATTGAGGTTTACTACTACTACTATTATTATTATTATTATTAATTTTCTGGAAAGTTAATTGGTTACAAAAAAGTGCTTTCATGAAACACAGTGATTATGCATGGTTTTTTTTTTCCAACTCTGTGTTTTTAACTTTCTACTTCACTATAGGTAAAAATATGAGTATAATAAGAAAAGAAACAGTAAATCCTTTTAGAGGACTCTGAAATGCCTTAATATTTACTTGATAAACCAAAGGAATTTACATGTTACATACTGCAGACTTTTGATATAAATGTTCTTGAGCTATGAGTTTAAGCACTGCCTATGGAAAATGGTCCTCACACTCCCACACATACACAAACACACACACACACACACACACACACACACACACACACACACACACACTTTGTGTTTTTTCAATATTGAAAAACCTCTCCTTTGTATCCAAATGCTCTTTTTACATTATCACAACATTATTTGTTAAGTATAAATAAATATCATTACAAAATGCTGATTTAAATCCCCAAGGGTGAAAAAATACACTTAAACAATTATCCTTTTGAAAGAGGATGACATGTAATTCAAAAGGCTGTCGTTGTGAAATGTTTCTCTGGAGTTCGGGAGAGTGATGTTTAGTGCAGTGTACTAACTAAATGGTTGTGAGACTTTAGAAATCACTTTGCTCTCTGTACCTCTCAATTATTCATCTGTAAAATGTGGAGATAATAACACCCATCCTCTCTACCTGTGCCCCAGGAATTAGTTGTTAAAAGATAAAAAGAAAAATGTGAAAGTGCTCTGTCCCCTCGAATGTAATGATTCTTTACAAAGTGTTGACATGAATTGCTTTAAGCTTATAAAAGCTGGGAAGGTTCACCACATTTTTAAGCTTGCATCCCAGTACTCTGTTTCCTTCAATGATAGAAAACTGAAGTGAACACATTTTATCCTCTTTCATAATATAAAATTAAAACAGGAATTTTTTCCAACACACCTCAGAATAAACTTTTGGGCTTTATTAAGACACAGTGGAGAAAATAAGGAAAGACCTGAATCTCAACCCAAATATCAAACAAAACCCACATGATTCTTCATTTCCAATTTCTAGTTCCATTAAGGGACTCTCTCTTCTGGATGGCAGAGATTTTTTTTTTTTTTTAATAAAAATCCCAATGTCTCTCTCTGTGAGTCAGGCAGGCTTTTTAGTTTAAATTTGTAATAGGACCCCAGTGTTACTGCTGACTTTGATGTGTATGATTCAGTCTTTCAATATGTGGTTTTCAAAGGATTGTTGAAGACATGACTTCATAGCAATATGTAAGAGTATATGAAAATGGGAAGATGGTGTGTTAGATATTCACAGTCATTTTTTTTTTACCTCTTTCCTACCAATCTCATATTTTGCAGGAACTTGAGCATATGCCCAAGGGTATCAGAATTTGGAACCAGCAGTTCAGCTATCAAGAAAGATTAACAATTCGCAAAATTCTGATATTCCCCATAAAGTACCACTTTACCCTTAGGTCACAGTTAAGAAAATGTCATTATAGACAAAGGAGAAAACTAGCTTTCTCCATAAGGTCTGTATATAGTGTATATATCTAGAAAAAAATTATGGATGACTCATAGATTTCATATGACCATGGTTCTTCCCAAATGAAGAAGTGGGGAAACATTTTCTCCAGTACTTGTATTTTATGCCAGACGCGATGGAGTTGTACTTACCTTTTTCTTATCTACTTATTCCTATAATATGTTCCTATACTTTTTATTTTGAAGATGATTACTCTCTTGTTTCATGTTATTTCTAGCAATATATCTCTATGAGATATGGACAATGTTTCATATTGAAAAGTCTAAAATTTATCTTTAAATTCCTGTGTGTGTTTCCTATGGTTATCTGTATCTATTATTTTCTATTATTCTAATAAAATTTATAACATTCAAAGGCTCCTGCATCATTAATTGCATAACTGCAGTATAGTAAAAAAAAATCTACGGGGAAGCCATAATATTCATGCTAATGTTCCCTTTCCTCATATAGTTCATACAACACTTAACTTTTCCATCTTTTAACAGGATATTTAAAAAATTATTTTTATACCCTACTGACTCAGTAAAATCAGAAATTTGAGACTGTGATCTCTATATTAAAGGTATTTCAGGTGGGCATGGTGCCACACACCTGTAATCCTAGTACTTGGAAAGCTGAGACAGGAGGATCACAGGTTCAAGGCCAGCCTTAGCAATTTAGCAAGGCCCATAAGCATTAGTGAGATTTTGTTTCAAAATAAAAAAAATAAAATAGAGTAGGGGTGTATCTCAGAGGTAGAATGTCCCTGGATTCAAGTCTCAGTTTCAGAAACACGCAAACACACACACACACACACACACACACACACACACACACACACACGTACTTCAGCAGTGAGGAAGACAGAGAAAGCAGAAAATCCACCTTATAGAATTATGATACCTACTTTCTTACAATTTTATTTGGGTGCAAGTTGATCCACATGTTTGACAATTTTTTTTTCATCAAATTATTATCAGTTTATTACCTTCTTCTTTCACTTTCTCCTTGTTATCAGTGTTAGAGACTTACTTTGTATGATCTTTGTGATATAAGTTTTACTAAATGTTTTTAAATATGCTAGGAAAAGATGTCGTTTCTATTTAGTACAGTTTTTAAATGGTATCATTGATGTAAAGAAAATGAGAACCAAAATAATGATACAATCATATTCTTTCTTTTCTTTCTTTCTTTCTTTCTTTTTTATTTATTTTGCGGTACTGGGGATGGAACCTGGGGGCTTTCTACCTCCGAGCTACAGCCCCAGCCCTACTTTTTTTTTTTAATATTTATTTTGAAACAAGGTCTCACTAAGTTGTGGAGGGCCTCACTAAGTAGCTGAGGCTGGCCGCAAACCTGGATCCTCCGGTCTCAGCCTCCCAAATGCTGGGATTACAAGCGTGCACCACCAAGCCCAGCTTTACAATCATATTCTTGCATGAGACTTGGATTTGCATAGAGGGAGAAGAATTGGAGCCAGGTGTGGTGACACATGACTGTAATCCTAGTAACTGGAGGCTGAGACAGGAAGATCATAGGTTCAAGGACAACTTCAGCAACATAGTGAGACACTCAGCAACCTAGTGAAACCCTGTTTCAAAAGCAAAAAATAAAAATGGCTGGGAGTGTATCTCAGAGGTAGTATGCCCCTGGATTCAATCCCCAGTACCAAAAGATAAAATAAAAGAAGAAGAAAATTAAGTGGATAAAATATGTGCACGGTATATGTATGTGCATGCGTGGTTGTGTGTAATTTTAAGTTTAAGATAAATTGTGATGGATGCATTCCTATCCCTGATGAAGGAAAAAGGCTGGAGAATATGCCAACAGAGACAATACCAACAACAGTCCCCGTGTCCAGGGCTAGTAGACCTGGAAGAATTCGAAGGTCAGCTTGGAGTCATGTTCCCTCCATCTTAATAGCCCCTTTGCAGTCGCTGGTCCTGTGATCTTGTACAAGTTCCATGGATTCTCTGAGCCTCAGTCTCTCTATGCAGAATAGGGACCATGGTAGTGTTATCCTCATACAGTTGTAAGATCTTCAGCAAATGCTGGACAATGGGCTGAGGGTTCCCTTTCATGAAAGTGCTGAAAGTTAGTGAATGAATGAAGCTCTATGTGTTGAGTCTCAGAGCCAGGCTCTTGACCAATATTCCCCTGCCAAAACAGGAAATCAGACTGAAGACCAAAGATTTCCTTCTCAGGCTGGTTTTGCTTTACTATTTTAACCTCCCCTTCAATTTCCGTTTCCTTAGAAAAAAAAAAAGGCCATATGATTTCCAAAAGTTCCTAGAAGATAAGGTAAAGCCATTCTGCAACTGGATTTTTTTTTTCATAAAAATATAACGTTAATAATGTTAAATTACATGTATTTACTTTATATGCCAAATTTGTGCTAAGTCAACCCCCTTTTAAACTCATCCATGAGTTTCTATTAAGCCCACTTTACAGAGGAGGAAACAGGCTAAAGAAAATAAAGTAAATTGTACTACATCATCCTATGATGAGTGTGGTAAAATGAGACCCTGGATAGTTTATCTGGGAATCTTTAATCTCTTAGCATAATTAAACTGTTAGTCCCTCTTGTTATCAGATCCATCACATTTAGAGATTCTGAGCAAGCATCTCCAGGATAAATTTATACTGTCCTTGGTCTGCCTCTGTTAATAACCATAATTCAAATCAGAGGACCTGGGAATCCCGAACTAATTTGCATTGTACATTTTTTTCTCTAAAAATTG
This sequence comes from Graphiurus murinus, assembly GCA_004027655.1. NCBI lineage: Eukaryota > Metazoa > Chordata > Mammalia > Rodentia > Gliridae > Graphiurus > Graphiurus murinus. The sequence continues at coordinate 123,000 of PVLC010001417.1, forward strand.
TTCAGAGATGGCTTATGTTGATTTTCAGTAATTTCAACATTTCCAAGGAAAGCCAAATAGTGTAATTCGGCAACATAAACAAAACGTACATGATTAGGATGTTATAAATTTCTTTTCTCCAATTAAAATCACCCCCTGCCGTTTCCTATTCTTATAATGCCAGCTTTTTTGTTTAAATTTAATCTTAATTAGGTGCATTTTTTCTGAAGTATTTTACCCTTTTAGGAAAAGAAAATCACACTGATATTCATTGTAATTTGGATACACTTCAGTAAATATTGGAGGTAAACCAACCCACAACAGCAATTACAAAATTAGCAATTAGAAAATTGAGCCATTCTTTTGAAAGAAAATATCTAAACAGATTGGAATATACTTCATTTAAATCATTAGGGTTTTCCACTGTTTTTATTTAAACCCAGTGCCTTGATTTAACATGCCTTGCTTTACCTGAAGGTATTAATTACCTTTTGAACTCGCACAGGGTATTAATGTACTGATAAGAGAATTAAACTTGTAAGGAAAGAATATATTTGTCACTTGTCAATCTTCATTCTTACTTCTCTGCCCATGGAAATTCGTGTAGAGCCTGATAATTCTGTCTTGGTCACTAATACTGTGAGAAAGAAAAAAAGAAGAATTAGGTCCTGTCTAATCGGGCATTACCCGGGAAATTTCAGAGAAAAGAAACAAGACAAATGATAAGGTTGGCAAATTAGCAGGTTTGCCTGAGACAGACACATAGCTAATATGAAATGTACATCTAGACTGGCTAATGAGAATGACACGAAACTCCATTTCAATGTGATTGTCGTATTGGCATTTCCAAAGCACCTAGGAAGAATGGCACCCCATCCATGACAAAATTTAAAGGTTACCCAGAGAAATTCTCATTAAGAACTTAATTTCCCACCCAGTACTCTCACCATGCAGGGTTCCTCTACTTGTGCTCAATATTTACTTGTTGAATTAAGCCAGTACCTTCTTCACCATTTCCTCCTACCCTCTCCTATTTCTGTCTGCTTATTTCTTTCTTCCTGGGATGGCCCTGAAGATTTTAAATTATGAGCATTAGGAGAATCAGAGGTAATATAAAATGTATTTGAAACAGTTTTAAGCAGTAGACCATCTGTATTAAGGATATTAACAGATTTTGGAAGAAGACAGTATGTCTCAATGGTTAAGAGCATGTGTTTCTAGACACAGATCTGGTTGGAATCCTAATCATGTCCCTAAATCACTGTATGACCTTGAGCAAGCAGGTTAGTCCCTCCAAGGAAAGAACCTTCCTCACTAAAATGGCACCAATGGCCAGACGTGGTGGTACACACCTGTAATCTTAGTACTTGAGAGGCTGAGAGAGGAGGATTGAAAGTTTGAGGCCAGCCTCAGTAACTTGGGGAGAGCCTCAGCAACTTAGGAAGACCTTGTTTCAAAAATAAAATATAAAAAGAGCCAAGAAATGTAGTATGGAGGTAGAATGCCCCTGGGTTAATTCCCCAGTATCAATAAATTAATTAACTCATTAATGAAATAGCACCAACCGCAGAGGCCTGCCTGGTAGGACTACCATGAAACTTTACCTGATCTAATTGAAGAAGACTTTTATAGTTTTGTACATGGGTACTCAATAACATTGTCTAAGCGAGGTATGGTGGTGCACATTTGTAATCCTAGTACTTGGGAGGCTGAGACAGGAGGATTGCAGGTTCTCAGCCAGCCTCAGCAATTTCATGAGGCCCTCCACAACTTAGTGAGACCCTGTTTCCAAATAAAGAATAAAATAGGGCTGGGGGTGTAGCTCAGAGGTAGAATGCCTCTGGGTTCAACCCCTTGTACTACAAACTAATAAATAAATAAATAAATAAATAAATAAATAAATAAATAAATAAATAAATAAATGACATCATCTAGTAAAGTATATTATTTTTTTTTATATTATGCCTTAAATTCCAGTGCATTCTTTAAAGGTCAATCCTTAAAAACCAATCTCAATGGTATCTAATGGATGGTCCATTTCTTTAACCAGAATTTCAGATCAATCGCTAGATTTGAACTAGAGACAGAAGGCAGGTTCTCCCAGGCAGCTGACCTTTCAGAGATAAAAGTGTGTGAGAATATATGCTTAAGTGGTTGTGGGGACTAAGATCACACTTATACAGCACTGGGCACATGTAATCATCGCCCTCCAGGTAGTGCACACCTGTAGTCCCAGTACTTGGGAGGCTGAGACAGGTGGATCCCAGGTTCAAGGCTAGCCTCAGCCAAGTAGTGAGTCTCTCATCCACCTAGTGAGACCCTGTTTCAAAAATCAAAAATAAAAATAGGGCTGGAGGTATAGCTTGGAAGTAGAATGCCCCTGGGTTCAATCCCCAGTATTACAAAAAAAAAAAAAAAAAAGAAAAAAACGAAAGAAATGGCCTATAGTTCCTGATGTTGCCAGGGCTGAAGGCAATATTATTCAGTATTCAGAAGGATATTACCCAGAAAAAAAAGTTAAATCAGAGACCAAAAGGTTTGCTTGTGCTTTAAGAGTGCACAAATCAAGCCTATGTATAAATCGATGTGTTCCTCATGAATTAGAGTTGAAACAGGGGCCACTTGACTCCCAGGTTCCAGAGAGGTCCTGGACATTCGCCTGAAAAGCCTGAGGGGCTCAAAACTTTGACAGTCTCTGCACAGAGGAATTATGTCGGGTAAAAGGATTTAGTCTCCAGAAGTCAGGGGAAGAGTGCTTAACAGAGGCTTGTTCTTTAATGTTCTTACCTGGGGTTACCGCAAACTGCCAGGACATTACCCAGGAGGGACAGAGCCCGTTCCATCGAGTGCACGCTACAAAGGAGATCCCTTTGGCTACTAAGACCAGAGGAAGAAAATCCACTTCCTTCGAAAATTAAACACACTTGTCTCTTTGCAACCCCCAGCTAGGTCTTTTCTGTACAAAAGAAATCCAATCTTTCCTTATAATGCTTTTCATTTGTAAGAAATGAAGCTGAGAAATGCAGAATCTGGGGAGAGGGAGACACTTGAAGAGATTCATTTCTTTGGAATGTAGTGACTCTTAAGGAAAAGAATATTGGCTGTAGATCAAGATTGGAATCTTCTAAGGTTCAAAGTACAAGTAAGTGGTAAGTATAGTGATAAGCTTCAAGTAAGTGGTAAGTTTCATTTTTAATTGTGATAATAGCTGAAAATATTTCGACTGACATTTCCCTGATAGAAAATCTTCTTTAAAACAATACATCCAAGCCAGGCGTGGTGGCGCACACTTGTAATCCCAGCATTCGGGAGGCTGAGACCGGAGGATCTGGGTTCGTGGTCAGCCTCAGCTACCTAGTGAGGCATTCTGCAACTTAGTGAGACCCTGTTTCAAAATAAAGAATAAAAAATAGGGGTGGGGGTATAGCTTGGAGGTAGAATGCCCCTGAGTTCAATCCCCAGTACCAAAAAAAAAAAAAAAACAAAAAACACATCCAGCCAGGCATAGTGGTGCATGCCTGTAAACCCAGTACTTGAGAGGCTGAAACAGAAGGACTGCAGGTTCAAAGACAAGCCTCAGCAACCCAGCAAGACCCTGTTTCAAAAATAAAATAAAATGGGGCTAAGGGTGTAGTTCAGAAGTAGGAGACCCCTGGGTTCAATCCCTATTACCAGAAAGAAATAAAATAAATAACACGTCTCCATATTTCCTAGCAGGAAAATTGTGCAGTCCTGTGGGGGAGTCCCACTTACAGCGCCCGAGCGCTTTGAAAGGTAGCACGTTTTTAATAGGCAGCTAACAGGCTACAGGTGTTTGAGCCTCAGCTGCTAAGCAGAGATGCTGAGCTTAGAATACTCCCAAGAAGCAGGAGGAGACTGGCGGCGCACGAGAACTTGCCCGGGGTAAGGTTTTTTTCAAATCTGTGCAGCAGATTGGGAGGCAGGAAATTTATGCAGAGCTCTGAGCTCAGCAAGTCTCTTCTTGGTAGTTACACACAAAGTGTATTTTCGAAGTGATGATAGAGAAGAGTTGGGGAAATTGTGAAGATTATGTGCTTTGGAATCTGCCAGCCAGCAAATCCTGGATCAGCCACTCAGTTGCTTGGTGCTTTTAGAGTAAGTTACTTAACCAGCCTAAATTTCTTTCTTTTTTCCTTTTTTTTTTAAAAAAAAAAAGTTTAAATTTTTTTTTTTTTTTTTTGTAATTGAAATTTCTTTTACTTAGGATGCTTTGGACGTCAATGCTGAGATAAAATAATTGTTTTTTAAGACCTCGAAAAGACCGGTACTCTCTAGCAACAAAGGTGAGGGTAGTTTTTAAACCCTATTTTTTAACCGACACATTCAAATCATAAGAATTGCACATGTTAATGAAGAATTATGACATTTTTGTTTGTTTTTGTGGCACCCAGGGGCATTCTACCTCCAAACTATACCCCCAACCTTTTTTATAATTTGTTGTTTTGCTTTGTTGCAGTACTAGGGATTGAACCCAGGGTCATTCTACCTCTGAGCTACCCTCAGTCCTACTTTTTTTTTTTTTTTTGAAACAGGGTCTCACTGAGTTGTGGAGAGCCTCACTAAGTAGCTGAGGCTGGCCACAAACCCGGATCCTCTGTTCTCAGCCTCCCAAATGCTGGGATTACAAGTGTGTGCCACCATGCCCGGCTCTTATTTGTTTTGAAACAGGGTCTTGCTAGGTTGCTGAGAGTCTCGCTACATTGCTGAGGCTGGCCTGCAACCTGGGATCCCCTTGTCTCAGCCTCCCAAGTATTTGGATTATAGTCGTGTGCCACCTTACTCTTCTAATTACATGTTTTAATAGATGTAAACATTGTGTAATGTGTAACCCAGATTGAACATTTTTGTCTCCTTGAGTATTTACCATTGTGGTGAAACCTTTTCTCCAAGTATGTGTTTTTATTAGTTTTGTTGAAAATCAGCTGGGGTCAAATAGGTGGCCTTTATTTAGTCTCTGTGTCTGCTTTTAGTATCAGGTACTGTAATGCTACATTTTTAATTCTTTTTGTGCAAGATGACTTTGGCTATCTGGGTGTGTGTGTGTGTGTGTGTGTGTGTGTGTGTGTGTGTGTGTTTCCATATAAATTTAACCACTCCTTCCTTACACATAAAGTGGAAACAAGACATTTATGTCTCTTTTCTGTGATGATTAAAAATAATTCAGTAGAGTTGGGCATGGTGACATGCACCTATAATCCCAGTACTTGAGAGGCTGAGACAGGAAGATCACAGGTTTGAGGCCAGCCACAGCAACTTTGCAAGGCCCTCTGCAACTTAGTGAGACCCTGTTTCAATATTAAAAAATAAAATAGGTCTGGGGGTGTAGCTCAAAGGTAGAATGACCCTGGGTTCAATCCCCAGTACCACAAAATTAATAATAATAATAATAATAATAATAATAAATGATGATGATGACTAAAGGGTCAGGGGGAAAGAAGGGAGAGTGAGAGAGACAACTCTTAAGGCAGAACAGACTTTACTGAGATAAAACCTGCAGAGGGAGGTGTCCAGGAAAGGATGTAGCCCTTCTCTACTTTTAGGCTGAGCTGTTATATAGGTTAATCAAGAGGGAAATTTAAAACTGGGCATGGTAGTGCACACTTGTAATCCCAGTACTTGGGATTACAAGTGTGCACTTGTACTGAGACATGAGGATCACAGGTTCGTGGCCAGCCTCAGTTACTTAGTGAGGCCCTCTGCAACTTAATGAGACCCTGTTTCTAAATAAAGAATAAAAATATAGAGCCGGGGGTATAACTCAAAGATAGAATGCCTCTGTGTTCAATCTCCAGTACTACAAAAAAAAAAAAAAAAAAAAAAAAAGGGAAATTCAAATTTTTCAGATCAGGTAGCTCTTAAGGAGGGAAAGCAGGAGGTCCTTGAGGCAGGAAAGGAGTTACCCTAAAGACCAAGCAAGATATGAGGGAGTTCCATTTAGCCTGATAAGAAGACTTTTCCAATTAGTGAGGTAGGGGGATTTTTCCAGTAGATGAAAAGCCTTCACAAAATGAGTTTGCTTAGCTGTGGCCAGCCATATAAAAAAATTAATAATAATAGTAATAATAATAATTTGTTATTATTATTATTATTATTATTATTATTATTATTATTATTCAGGGACTGGTGATGTGACTCAGTGGTATAACACTCCTGGGTTCAATCCCATTACCCATTCCCCCCCAAAAAAAAATTTCATAGGAAACATTAAACAGTCTGTTTCCTCAGCTCTGATAGTCCAGTCAGATCTAGGTGTGTCACTTGTCTTAAGACCTTAAAGGTAGACAAAGGGTAAGCTTGACTCAGATACATGAGGAGGGAAGTCATGCCATTTTGGGACAGCCATCAGGGTAATTTGAGAGGTACTTTTGAGAATTTTAGCCAGGCTCTAATGTGAAAAAAAAATGGGGTTTGATCTTGACATTGGGATTTTTAAGAACAGTTCCTTAGTTAGAGATATTGATCTGGGTATTTTTTTTTCTTTTACACGAATAAACTTCACATCACTTGTCCCTTCCTAAAAGACTAATCCCTTTCCCACAGGCAGAAAAACCCAGAAGACTTTTCAGCCATTAAACTGTCTGGTGTTGAAAGTCTTTGAAGTTTCCTCAGCAGCATCTTCTAATATATATATACACACACACACACATATATATATTCTTTTATATATATATATATATATATATATATATATATATATATTCTGAAGAAAAAAAAATATATATATATATATATATTCTTTTCCTCAGCAACTTAGCAAGACTCTGCAACTTAGTGAGACCTTGTTTCAAAAAAATAAATAAATAAATAAAGCTGGGGTGTAGCTCAGAGGTAGAATGTTCCTGGGTTCAATCCACACCTGTAACCTCAGTACTTGAGAGGCTGAGACAGGAGGATCACAGGTTCAAAGCTAGCCTTAGCAACTTAGGGAGACCCTCAGCAACATAGCAAGATCCTGTTTCCAAATAAAATAAGAGAATGCCCCTGGGTTAAATTCCCAGCACCAACCACAAAAAGAAATGAAATGAAATAAAATACTTTTTTTCTTTTAGCAATTTAGAAATACTATATACAGTACTTTTTTTTTTTTTTTTTTTTTTGGTGATACTGGGGATTGAACCTGGGGACATTCCAACTCTGAGCTAAACTCTCAAACCCTCAGCCCTGTTTAATTTTTTTATTTTGAAATTTTGAAACAGAGTCTCACTAAGTTGTAGAGATCTTCCCTATGTTTCTGAGGCTGGTCTTGAACCTGCAGTCCTCCTGTCTCAGCCTCCCAAGTGCTAGGATTATAAGTATGTTCCACCATGCCCAGCTACACAATACACTATTATTAACTATAGTTGTTAGGGATAGGGATGGTCTCCTATTTAGCTGCTTTCAGAAAGAAAGGTTTCAACTGGAAAGCAGATAAAAGAAAACGTAAGAGATTTATTTAGGAACCTGGAGGTATAATTTAAAAAAGGGTGGGATAGGTATAGCCAGGCATGGTGGTGCATGCTTATAATCCCAGTACTTGAGAGTCTGAGATGGGAAGATAACAGTTTCAAAACCAGACTGAGCAATTTAGCCAGATCCTGTTTTTTTTTTTTTTTTTTTTGGTACTGGGGATTGAACTCAGGGGCGTTCTACCTCCGAGCTACACCCCCAGCCCTATTTTTTATTCTTTATTTTGAAACCGAGTCTCACTAAGTTGCGGAGTGCCTCACTAGGCAGCTGAGGCTGGCCGCGAACCTGGATCCTCTGGTCTCAGCCTCCCGAATACTGGGATTACAAGCGTGCACCTCCACGCCTGGCTCAGATCCTGTTTTTTAAAAATTTAAAAAATCACACGTAGTCGGGCGTGGTGTGACACGCTTGTAATCCCAGCATTCGGGAGGCTGAGACCGGAGGATCCGGGTTCGCGGCCAGCCTCAGCTACCTAGTGAGGCCCTCCGCAACTTAGTGAGACTCGGTTTCAAAATAAAGAATAAAAAATAGGGCTGGGGGTATAGCTCGGAGGTAGAATGCCCCTGAGTTCAATCCCCAGTACAGCAAAAAAAAAAAAAAAAAAAAAAAAATCACACTGTGAGTGTAGCTCAGACGGCGAAGGCCACAGGGTTTAATCTCCAATACCACACACACACACACACACACAAACATGATGATGGAGTTACGCTCTGAGAAAGAGTCTTGACTGCTTCCAGGAGTGGAAAAATGTGTTATGTTTTCCACATGAGAAGTTTTATTCACTCTGGAAACCTCTGCCCTCGTGCGTCTGCATTTGGGGTGGCCAGGGCGCCTTTTCCCGCCACAAGTTAGTGCGCATGCGCGGTTCCCACTCAGCCGTTCTGTGGGGGGCTGGGGGAGGACCACGTGACGCGCTGCGCTGCTCTGCGCATGCTCCAATTTTGAAAAACCGTCGGCCACGCGTGGCTGGTTCCTTGTCAATCGAAGCCGGCCACGTGGGCTGTGACGGAGGCAGTTCCGGGGCGGGGCTCCCCTCGCAGGTTGACTGAGCCCTAATCCTCCTTCTTGCCAAGGTAGAGCCCCAGGGAGCGCAAAGACGTACAGTGTATGTCGCGCCTCAGACCTCGGTGCCCTGTGACTGACACCCGCCCTTCCCCTGGAAGTTTCTGGAAAGTTCAGTGTTTTCCAGGTCTGAGAGAGCGGCCTAGCAAGAAACCCTGTCTAAAAATTAAAATTAAAAATTAAAAATTACACTGGGGGTGTAGAATAACCGTGGGTCCAATCCCCAATACCCCCCCATGCACACACACCCCCTTGGAAATGTCTGGAAAGTTTGATGTTTTCATGTTTTCTAGGTGCCAGAGAGAGAACAACTTAAACTCTTAGAAAAATAAATAAATTAATTAAAATGGGGCTGGGGATGTAGCTGGGAGGTAGAATGCCTCTGAGTTTAATCCCCATTACCACAAAAAAATTTAAGTATATAAATATATATAATATACACTTAAGTATATATAAAATGTTTTATTGTATATGATACCATGTATACCATATATAGTATATATATAAATTAATATTAATTAATTAATTGGTACTGAGGATTGGACCCATAGGTATTCTAACTCTGAGCTATACTCTCAGTCCATTTTTTTTTTTTTTTTTTTTTTGCAGTACTGGGGATGGAACCTGGGGGCATTCTACCTCCGAGCTACAACCCTAGCCCTATTTTTTTATTTTTTATTTTGAAACAAGGTCTCACTAAGTTGAGGAGGGCTTCACTAAGCAACTGAGGCTGGCCGCCAACCATTTGAGAGTCTCAGCCTCCCAAATGCTGGGATTACAAGCGTGCGCCACCACGCTCGGCTTACTCTCAGTCCATTTTTAGTTTTTCTTTTGAAACAGGCTCTTCCTAGGTTACAGAGTGTCCTACTAAGGTGATGAGGCTGTCTTAGAACCTGTGATCTTCCTGTCTCAGCATTCCAGGTGCTGGTATTATAGGCATGCACAGCCATGCCCAGCCAGGAGCTTTTCATGAAAAGCTAATTATATGAATCTGGCCCCCTCCTCAGCCATTTTAAACCAGAGTCTTAGGTGAATCAAAGGACCTACAGGTCACTTGCAGGCAAGCAGGCAAGTCAGCTTTGGTATCTACTGCTAAAAACATTCAAATGGGTGAAAAATATCTGAGATAGGACACACACTTTTTTGTTTTTGTTTTTTGGTGGTGGTGGTACTTGGGATTGAAGATTGAACCCAGGGATGTTCTTCCTCCGAGATACAACCCCGCCTATTTTAGTTTTTATTTTGAAACATCTTGCTTAATTGCCCAGGCTAACTTCAAACTTGAGATTCTCTTGTCACAACTCCCCAAGTACTGAGATTTACAGTTACGGCACCGCTGCATGTGGCTATAAACTTTTTCTCTTTATTCTTTATTTTTTTTTCTTTTCTTTTCAGTACTGGACATTAAACCCAGAAACTGTACTACCTCTGAGCTTTAGCCCCAGCCATTTTTTATTTTTCATTTTGAAACATGGTCTCACTGTGTCACTGAGGCTGGTATTCAATCTGTGCTCCTCCTGCCTCAGCCTTCCAAGTACTGGAATTACAGGTGTGTGCCACCATGCCCAGGTATAAATATCTCTCTACTTTTTGTGTGTGTGTGTGTGGTACTGGGGATTGAATCCAGGGATATTCTACCTCTGAGCTACACCCCCAGTCCTATTTTTTTTTTTTTCTTTATTTTGAAACAGGGTCTCACTAAATTGCGGAGGGCCTCACTAAGTAGCTGAGACTGGCGGCCCGAGAACCTGTATCCTCCTGTCTCAGACTCCCAAGTACTGGGATTACAAGTGTGTGCCACCACACCTGGTCTAGGTATTTCTTAATAAGACAAATAATGTGTAAAGTAATATCAGACATTATGTTTAAAGACTATGAATAAAATAAACCTAACTGAAACATTACTTTTTGGATTAAAGAGTTGAAAAACTGAGAAAGAACATTCATACGTCAAAATATGTGCCAAAGTCAGGTGTGGTGGCCCACACCTGTAATCCTACTTGGGAGGCTGTGACAGGACTGCAGGTTTGAGGGCAGCCTCAGCAATTTAGCAAGGCTCTCAGCTATTTAGAGACCCTGTTTGAAGATAAAGAATAAAATAGGGATAGAGGTATATCTCAGAGGCAAAATGCCCCTGGATCCAATTCTCAGCAACACACACACATACACATGCATGCACGCACGCACGAATGGCGGGTGCTAAGTATGAGATTATTCACTGAATTTTAGTCTGTGAAAGAAAAAAATATTAAGAACAATCTCAGTGTCCATCAAAAGAATCAAAAGAGGAAAGATCAAATAAGACCTGGTAAATGTGTGCTATGGTTTGGTGTATAGCAGTTAAAAAAAAAAAAAATCTGCAGACCTGGGCATGGTGGTGCACCCCTGTAATCCCAGTATTTGGGAGGCTGAGACAGGAGGATTTCAGGTTCAAGGCCAGCCTCAGCAACTTAGCAACACCCTAAGCAACTTAGCAACACAGCAACTTAGCAAGACTTTGTTTCAAACTAAAAAAAAATAAAATAAAAAGGGCTGAGAGTGTAGGTCACAGGTAGAGTACCCCTGGGTTCAATCTCCAGTATCAAAAACAAAACAAACAAGCAAGGAAAAAAAAAAAAAAGAAAAAGAGAAAGAAAGCTGCAGGTAAAAAATATGCAATGAAAATTGAATATATTTACATGAAAATTTTCATAATATTTCTCTAAGTACATATTTATTAGAAAACTATAGTTTTGGAGGAAAATGCATTAAATGAGTAATAATGGTTATTTCTTGGATGGGATTAATGGTTATATACTGTGTGTTTAGCCTTATTCATACTATTTTCTATTAGAACATTCACCTTAATTAAAATAATGCATTATATACTTTACTATTTACTTAGGTTTATATTAAAAAATGTAGTAAAGTAATACTGCAAAATTCTGCTGACCAAGCAAGATTTGGGGAGAGAGACACAAAGCACCCTGTTTAGTCTTACTAATCCTTTACATGTATTTTGTAATGCCAGCAATTTCTGTAACCCTGTCCTTTGGGAGTCTTATCCAGAGAATTGTGGCCTGAACCAATGTCTCCACGTATTTCTCTGTCTTTTCCTAGCTGTCTTGGAGTTTCAGGTCTTACACTTATGTCTTTATGCATGTTTTAGTTGATGTTCACATGAGATGAGAGAATGGAGTCCAGCTTCCATCCTCCACATGTGGATACCCAGTTCTCCGGCACCATTTACTAAAGAAGATGACCTGTCTCCAAGGTATGTTTTTGGCATCTTTTTCGAGTCTCAGTTGGCTGTAGATACATGAGTTTTGTTCTGGGATCTCTATTCTGTTCCATTGGTTTATGTGCCTTGTTTTTATGCCAGTACCAGACTGTTTTGGTTAATACGTTTCTGTATTGTCTTGATATAAGGTATGATGATGCCTCCAGCTTTGTTCTTTTTGCTTAAGTTACTTCCTCTATTTCAAGTCTTTCGTACTTCCATATGAGTGTGAGTGTGAATGTGTGTGTGTGTATGTGTGTGTGTAGTTCTGAGAAAAGTAGCACTGATGTTTTGATGAGGATTTCATTAAATCTGTAAATTGCTTTGGGTAGTATGTATGTTTTACTTCCTGGTTAAATTTATTCCTGAGTATTTTATTTATTTATATTTTATTTTATTTTTATTTTTATTGTGGTAATAGAGATTGAAACCAGGAACACTCTACCTCTGAGCTACACCCCCAACCCTTTTATTTTGAAACAGAGACTCACTAAGTTGTTGATAGTCTAAATTGCTAAGGCTGGCCTCAAACCTGTGATTCTCCTTTCTCAGCCTCCCATGTACTGGGATTATAGACATATGCCACAGTATCAGACTTATTTTTTTTTTTGCAAGTATTATAATTGGGATTACTGTCTTGATTTCTTTCTCAGCAAAAATAATCATTATTGGTGTATACAAATGCTACTGATTTTACTGATATTTTTTAATGTTGATTTTTGTATCCTGAACCTTCACTGAATTTAGCAGTTCTAGTAGTCTATTAGTGAAATCTTTAGGTTTTCTATACATATTATCATATCATCTAGAAACAGGGATAATTTGACTTCCTATTTCTGTCCCATTTATTTCTTTGTCTTCAGGCAAGACTTTTAAGACTCTCTTAAGAGATTAAAGAATCTAAGGTCTAAGAATCTCTTAAGAGATTAAACACTGTCTTTCCAAGGCCTAAAGCCAACAAGGTAGACCTAGCCAGGATTTAAAATGCAAGGTTTCTTCATTGATTTAAACATACAAGTGTTTGTGTTGTGTACAGAAAATTTCTAGTCTTAAATCATTCTTGAATCTAAATATAGCTGGACAGTTCCGAACCTTAAATCTGAATGATAAAATAAAGCCCAAGCTATATTTGCATCTCTAGGCAAAGGGTACAAAAAGCAATATTTTTCTGGAGATATTTTTTACATAACCAGAACAGATCAGAGAAGTTCTGAAATGCTAGCTTGGGAAGAGATTCTAAAATCAAAAAAGGATATTAGATATAGCCCAGAGAAGTAATGTGTTTTCAAAATGTTGAGTGTTTATAGCTTCCAGAGGTCATCTTTTTTTTTTTTTTAACTTATATCTCTGAAAATCCAAAATAGCATAAAATGGACACAATTGAAATGGAAAAGAGAATATTGAAGTCCAAATCCAGAGATTATGTTTGAACTTTAACTTTATAAGATTATATTTGAAACATTTTTTAATTTTATTTTTTTAATTGGTGCATTGTAATCATACATCTTTGTTAGGTACAGCTGATAAAGGCATACATGCACACATTTCTCATTTAACCCTTCCCCAATTCCTACCCCACTCCCTCGACCTCCCTCCTTCTCAAGTTTAGTTTAGTGACTGACTTTGCTATGTTCGTGAAAGTACATCATATGCATTAGGGTGTCCCTCCTCACCCCATCACCTTCCGTGAAACTTATTTTAAGAGTATGGGAGTAGGCCTGGCATGGTAGCACACGCCTATAATCCCAGTACTCAGGAGGCTGAGACAGGAAGATTGCAAGTTCAAAGCCAGCCTCAGCAACTTAGTGAGACCCTATTTCAAAATAAAAAATGAAAAGTTCTAGTCAGGCTGGTGGCCCACACCTGTCACCTCAGTACTTGAGAGGCTGAAACAGGAGGATGGCAAGTTCAATTCTAGCCTCAGCAATTTAGTGAGACTCTCCACAATTTAACAAGACCCTGGATAAAATAAAAATAAATAAATATAATAAAACAAAACAGGAATGGTGATATAGCTCAGAGGTAGAGTTTCCCTGGGTTCAGTCCCCAGTACTACAAAACAAGAAGAAGGAGGAGAGGAAGGAAGAGGAGGAGGAGGAGGAGGAGAAATTAATTAGTTAAAAGTTCTGAGGGTGTAGCTCAGAGGTAGAATGATGCCTCTGGTTCAATCTCCAGCACTACACACACACACACACATACACGCACACACAAGTATAGGAGTATATTTTAATTTTTGCTGTACAAATGTCAAAGAAGAGAAATATGTGTAATAATGGGTAAAGAAAAGAAACATAATAGGACTATAAATATCCTAAAATAAAATTTTAAAATGTTTCAGGGATAGAAATGTTTACAACTGTTGTTTATATTTCCAACAATGTTAATATTAAAAGATTGTTTAAGCTGGGCGTGGTGGCGCACGCTTCTAATCCCAGCATTCGGGAGGCTGAGACCAGAGGATCCGGGTTCGCGGCCAGCCTCAGCTACCTATGAGGCCCTCCACAACTTAGTGAGACCCGGTTTCAAAATAAAGAATAAAAAATAGGGCTGGGGGTATAGCTCAGAGGTAGAATGCCCCTGAGTTCAATCCCCAGTACCGCAAAAAAAAAAAAAAAAAAAAAAAAGATTGTTTAAATTTTACTTGTTAGTATAAAAAAAATCACTTAACTTGCAAGACAGATGACTGTCAAATATATTACATAGATATGCTGGACATTTCATAGCTGTTTAGTAGATAATTTTATCCTTAAAATTATTAGATATCAAATATAGATAGTTTTCTGGAGATGGATAAACTTGTCTCTTTATTGTGAAAATTTAAACTTTGAAATCATCTGTCAGATTGTGGTGTTTAGGAATTAACTTTGTACAATCAAGGATGTAGTTTTTTGTTTGTTTGTTTTCAGTATTAGGGATTGAACCCAGGGGCATTCTACCTCCAAGCTACACCCCCAGTCCTATTTTTTTATTCTTTATTTTTGAATCAGGGTCTAACTAAGTTGCAGAGGGCCTCACTAGGTAGCTGAGGCTGGCTGAGAACCTGGATCCTCCTGTCTCGGCCTCCCAAGTACTAGGATTACAAGCGTGTGCCATCATGCCTGGCTAAGGATGTAGTTTTGAATGACAAAAAGCATTAATATGATTGTTTTATGAAGAGAATAAATAACAACAGAATATTAATTGTGGAAGCAAGATAAGTTTGTAAAAAACAAACACTTTGTAAAATATATTTGCTTCTTCTTCCACTGTAGGCATTATGGATTTTTTTGTTTCCAACTGAAAAGTTCTTTTTCTATTACATATCTCTATACTAAGATGTGCTGTCTTTATTTATTTAATGAAGTGTGCCTTTCTCATTTTGCTACTGGCTCATAAAAGCAATTGATGCTGGTTTATTTTGCCTTACCTTGTTTACTTAGAAATTAGGTATGCATTTAACTCCAGAAGTGTTCCATAAATACCATCAATTATAGGACTTATGTGTACATTTTTATCTTTGGTTAATTTGTCTAATCAAAGAACAGTAAGTGTCTCCAGGGCAGAGTTTCTTTGTCCTTGTATTTCTGGAATATAGCACACTGTTTGATAATTACTAGGAAATCAACAGATAGCTTAAGAAAATGAATTAGTGAATGAGAGTTTTGGGTCATTTTCTTCCATCTTTCAATCAGGAGTAAACTTATTATCCCTGTTTTTTTTTTTTTCAAACTGACATTTTTGTATGAATCATGGGAAAAAGCATGAAGTGTCTTTTCTCTTAATTAGCTAAACACTACAGAGTTTCTCTGTAGCTAAACTGAGAGTTGTAAGTGATTAAGCACAGTGGTGGTAAACTTTGCAAGGCCTTTTTTCATAAGCCCAGAAGATTTGCTGAAATATTCTTGTTTCTGTGTCTGGATTCCCTCATCTGCAAAAACGAAGATAATGGTCATAGCTACTCAATGTGGTGGTTGCAATAATTAACACAGAATTTATGGAAGGCACAGAGTATGGTGTCTGGCATTTGCAGGAGTTCAATAAATAGTCACGATTAAGGTTTAGATGAAGAACTCTTCAGCTCAGGCTTCTGTTGAATTTGGGAATAGGAAATCAAAAGTTTTCTCTTTGCTTTCTGCTCTTGCAGTATTTTCCTTACATTGTGTGTGTGTGTGTGTGTGTGTGTGTGTGTGTGTGTATACACTTTATCTTATTGTCATATTGCTAAGGGAGAAAAGATGATTCCTTAAAGGGTCTGAAGGAGTTCCCCATGAAGGAGAGAAGGAAATGCATCTTGGGACCAATGGAACCCTTGGCTTCTGTGATGGAAAAGCATTTTGGTATACATCAGTTGGAAACATAGAGATTTAATGAGGAAAACAAGACATACGCATTTAAGGGGAATGCAGTGCATCTCCAGAGGGAGGGACACATTTTGGGATTTGTGGCTTTGCTTTAAGGGAAGCTTGGTGAGAGGTGATCAGGGGAAGCCACCAGAAGATGGCATTAGCCTCTAGATCAGAAGATGATTTATGGTTCTTTGGTCATTGTCAGGTCCTTATGAAGTCTCCACTGTCACTGAGAAGATAGGTAACAGTGTCCCAGGAAATTATCGGAAGTGAATGAATGTCCTATTTTGGAGGTCTGATCATCTTTCTGAAGCCTTTGTGTGGTCTCTCTTGTCACATCACCAGATATCTCTCCTGCTTAACTATTCTGAGGTGGGATAATTAATAGTTCCCAAAGTACTCACAACAAGTGAGAAAGTAAAGATTTGTAAATGCCCCAGAAATTTGGGAGTGACAGGCCTGGCTTGAGGGATGAAGAACTTTAGTACAAGGCTTTCATGTGAAAGTGACATTTTTCTTGTTCTTTCTATATGTCTCCTTTCTGCCTATTTCTTTTATTTGTCTTATCCTATCTCAATATTACTCTTGGGTCTGTAGAACTTTCATCTTTCATGCCTGCCTCATTTATTAATTAATGTCTGGTTATTTATTTTGGGTGGTTCTTCATACTAAGTCCTGGAGTGTAGAAGATAAAAAGACAAATAATATCTCTGTCCTCATGGATCTTTCATTCTATAAAAAATAATAAGCATCCTGCTGGGTATGGTGGCACAGGCCTATAATTCCAGCACTTGGGAGGCTGAGACAGGAGGCTTTCAGGTTTGAGGTCAGCCTCAGCAAGTTAGCAAGACCCTGTTTTAAGAAAGAAAGAGAGAAAGAAAAGAAGGAAGAAAGTGGAAGGAAGGATCGGTTTGAGGGTATAGCTTGGAGGTAAAATGCCCCTAGGTTCGACAGGAAGGAAGGAAGAAGGAAGGAAGGAAGAGAGGGAGAAATAAATAATAGGCATGTAGCAAGTGACCAAAAATTATTTAAATAACACTATGCTGTAAAGGAAATGAACAGAGGTAGATTAATAATGTCAGTGGGATAAAGGAGGATTTAAATGTGAGAAGTCAGGGGAGGGAAGAGATTTTCAAGAAATAGCTGAAAGATGAGAACATCTAACCATAGAAGGAGCTGACTGTAGATTTCCAATTCAAACAGAGGTGTCTTAAGTCAAAGGATTTAAGGCAAAAAGAAAGGCCAGATGGGGAAAATGGGACCAGGTGAATTAGTCAATAATCTAGAGAGCCTTTGGGAACTCAGAGACCATATTAATGAAGTTGGATTTTATGTCCAATAAAGTGGGAAGCAGTGTTTTAGGCAGACCAGTATGATTTAATTTTTTTAATGATACAGTCCACAGCATGACAAATGGTTTGAGATGGAGAAACTCATTAGGTTTGTGTCATAGTCACAGTGGAAATCCATGGGGTTCTGGGTCCAGCAAAGGAGATGTGATGGAGAGAGATGAAGACACTTGTAAGATTTGGGGTTTTAGGTTAATATTGTAGTCATGGATTTGACATGTGAAGGAATAGGAAGACAAAGCTAAAGGGTGACTGATTTGTTTTTTGTTTACTACCCAAAGACAAGCTCAAAAGTCAACTCACTTTGAATCATTCAGAAAGACCCGGGCAATTTCTTTTAATATGCACTTAGCCTTTTTTATTTGTACCACAAGTGATAAACATTGTCTTCTCTTGAATTAAGTTGTATGCCATTATAAAAAGAAATCTAGAAATCCATGCTGCTCTTACAGCAAGTTAATAATTCAGATCATTTTTAATACTACATGTTTTAACTTAAAATATTTGTTCATTTTTATCTGCATTAAAATTCATACATGTGAAAATTTTCCAAATTGAATTTATAGATTTCCTGAGTTTATTTTAAAAGATTGCGTTGAATTTTCTCAGTGAAGCACCTTAAGGAACCCAAATAGGTTCTTAATTCTGTAATGTTTCCAAGAGTGATAGAGTTTTTTAGCACACTGTTTTATTTAAAAGATATATACTCCTACACAATTATACAAATTTTTCAAATTCCTCATTTATTTGCAGACTTTTTTTGTTATAGGAAAAATAAACTCAATTGAATTTATCCGCATCTTACCAATTGTTAAGAAAACATTATCAGATATATTTTGAGTATTTGCAGTAATACAGTGAGCGAAATGGGGAGAATGTTTTATGAATCTGAGATTCTCTATAGGTGAGTAGTAAGTCCTCCAATTTTTAACAAACATTAACCTACACCCATTTTTTATTTCTGGTAATGTATGGAGCTATCATTAATATGCCTATTTTAGTTAATCATTAACATTCTTAAATGCATACTTTGTCAGAAATACGTCTGTGTCATTGATATTTTATCAAAAATCTCATTTGATGGTGTTTGGAAAGGGGAAAGACAGCATTCTATTGAGCTAACTTTGCTAAACACCGAGAAAAAAATCACAAGCCAGCATTACAAGCAGAAACAATAGCTTGTGCCCTTTTACTTTTGTATAGCACCATGTCAAAAAATATCTCATCTGCCAATAAGTGATTTTGCTAGCCCCCTTTGACATTTTAGAGCATATATTCTCATGCATCATTAGAGGTTTCTTCACAAACCAACAACATTCTTCTCTGTTGTTTTCAAATGCCTCCTAATGCAAAAGGTTAATGATCAATAAAATGCACTGAAATCGTGCTTTCGTTGCAATAGCTCATCTATTTCTCTTTTTCACTCAATCTCCACGTATATTTCATATTTCCTGAGCAGCCTTTGGGGCTTTTTGTTGTTGTTTTTTTGTTTTTTTTTACTTAATGAAGAGCAACTAATGTGGTATTTTCTCCTTATAAAGAACCAATCTCTCTAATAGATTCCAGACTGTGGGGACTAGTTACCCTTAATATGTCTTTCACTTGTGCTGTGACAGTGATGAAGTCACCATTTGAACAATTGTATGCCTTTAAAAATTAAAGGTTGCACTGGGCATGGATGTCCACACCTGTCATCCCAATATTTGGGAAGCTGAGACAGGAGGATAGCAGGGTAGAGGCCAGCCTCACCAACTCAGCTAAGCCCTCAGCAACTCAGTGAAACCCTGTTTCAAAACAAAAAATAAATAATAAATAAATAAAAATTTAAAAAGGACTGGGGGTAAAGGGAGGTAGAATGCCCCTGGGTTCAATCCCCAGTGCCACCAAAAAACTAAATAAATAAAGGTCGTACATAAAACCTCCTATTTGCATCAATTTGTACAAGGTTTTAAGTTTCATTTAAATACTGTCTGGCTTAGGGAACTGTGACACTAGTATTGGATGATAAAAAAGTGATCTAAGTCAGGTGTAGTGGCATACACTTGTAATCCAAGTACTTGAGAGGCTATCAGGGGGATCACAGGTCTGAGACCAGCCTCAGCAACTTAGCAAGAATCGCAGCAACCTAGAGAGACACTTGTTTCAAAACAAAAACTAAAAAGGACTGGTGGTGTAACTTGGAGGTAGAATACTCCTGGTTTTATCCCCAGTAATACACACACACACACACACACACACCATATATATATTTGGTAATTTTGAGATATTAAACTTGCATCCTGTACTTTGAGGTTATTAAGTAAGTATAATGATATATGACTGAGATTTTGAACTGTAACTAAAAAGTCTTTCTCTTCTGTTTTCATTTTTTTGTGTGCGTGCATGCGTGTGTGTGGTCCCCCCCCCCCCGCCGGATTAAAAAAAAAAATCAATGTTTGCTCAGTATAATGGTACACACCTGTCATCCCAGTACCTGGGAGGCTGAGACAGGAGGATTGCACTTTGGAGGCCAGGCTCAGCAACATAGTGAAGTTCTCTGCAACTTATTGAGACCCTGTTTCAAAATAAAAAATAAAATAGGGTTAGGAGTGTGGTTTGGAAGAAGAATGCCTGCGTTCAATCCCAAGTACCAAAAAGTAAATTAATTAATTGAAAAAAGCAATGTTCATTTTAATTTTAGTTAATTTATTCTACAAAATCTATATACAAAATATACAAGGTGCCATTCTGGGTGCTGGGAAATCACCTGGTGAAGAAGGCAGAAAAGCATGCCATGTCGGGTGTGGTGGTGCACACCAGTTATCCCAATAATTGGGAGGCTGAGGTAGGAGATTTGAGGACTGCCTCAGCCCACAGCTCCCAAGTGTACCTCACGGAGCAGCCCGTGTGTCCCCAACCTGTGCAGGAGCCCAGGCACTCCCCAGGAGCAGTGATACTGTTGGGCTGTGGAGGCCTCTGTCTCTGCCCTGGGCTCCTCCTCCCGATGCCATGGGCTTCTGGGTGCCCTGTCCGCATCACATGTTCCGTGGATGATGTCACAAGGGCCAGGTCCACCCTGAATGTTTGGTCTCCAAGGAGTGGGATCAAGGAAAGCTCTCTCCGTCTCTCGATCTCCTCTGCTCCTGAGATCAGACCCTATAGAGATCAGAATGGGCAATTTTCTAGGTGGGCGCCCTCGCAGGCCCCGCCTCCACCGCCCTCCCTGTGCCCTGGGCCGCCATGCTCCTGCTGCAGAGCGGGAACACCCTGCTGTCCCTGCCCCTGCCCCTGCCCCTGCTCCAGCCACTCGCCCTAGGTGCTGGCTCTGCCACCGGGGCCCTTACTGTGGACCTCCACCCCCTGGCTTCCGCAGAGTCCCTCTCCAGCTCCCAAAGACTACCAGTGACTCTGTGGGGCTCCTGCCCTCGGTGTCCTGGGTGACCCCAAAGATGAAGCCCGTGCTGCCCACCAGCCATTCACCCGCAAGTGGACCGTCCAGGAGCGCCAGAGTCTCGCGTTTCCAGCACAGACATATTCTGCAGACTTCATCATCCCCAGGAAAAGACCTAGCTGTGCACCCTGTACCATCCGGTCACCTCCCTTGTCCTTGGTCAAAGGACAGAGAGAGCAGGGCTCAAGAAGACACCCAAGAAGGCGCGAAGGACAAGGAGGAGAGTGACCAAGAGTCAAGCAGTCTGGACCATGGGGCAAGAGGCCCCCCTGGCAACCGGGACCCAGCAGCTTCCAGGCCTCTGGGGGCCAAGGGAGACCTGGCTTCCATCCAGACTCAGGAGGCTGGGCCTCCAAAGGACAGTCTACATCCACAGCACCTAGAATTCCTCTCTAGGGAGATGGGCCATCCCCAATATGTATAGATCCTCCTCCCCCTCCTCCCTCACCTCCACATCCTCCACTTCCTCCTCTCCCTCCTCTCCACCTTCACCTCCTCCTCCC
>PVLC010001418.1:7415-97791 GCA_004027655.1 Graphiurus murinus
GTACTGGGGATTGAACTCAGGGGCATTCTACCTCCGAGCTACACCCCCAGCCCTATTTTTTATTCTTTATTTTGAAACCGAGTCTCACTAAGTTGCGGAGTGCCTCACTAGGTAGCTGAGGCTGGTCGCGAACCCGGATCCTCCAGTCTCAGCCTCCCGAATGCTGGGATTACAAGCGTGCGCCACCACGCCCGGCTTAAAATTTTCTTTAGAAAAGTTGGCAACAGGCTGTGTTTGCCTAAGGGTGATATCTTATTTACATTATAATTTGAATGTTAGTTTAAAATTAGGCTCAGATTATATCAGTAATTTTTCAAGTTATGTTTCTTAGGATCTAAAAAGTTCTTGGACAGGGCACTTGGGACAGAATCTTAGATGAGGCAACCTGTACAGAGCTCAAAATATGCTAATGTTGCTTCTAATTGAGAAGGCTGTAATGTTATTCACACCTTTTTATATATAGAAGTTCTATGTAAGGGTTTGTTCAGGAGGTAGGAGAACCAATTCTATCATTATGCAGATGGGTTGAGATTCTCATCCCCCACACCTTACTATCTGTAGGAGCTTGGGCCTGTTTCTTTTAGTGGAAAATGTGAAAAAACCAAAACACTGTGGGGATAATAACAAAGCATTTATATGCATCAGGTTGTAATGATAATCAAATGAATACATATATATATATATTATCACTGTATCTATTATAAACTAATTACTTAATGTTTCCTACATTTATTAATAATAATTTTGCCAGGCATGGTGGCACACACTTGTAATCCCAGTATTTGGGAGGCTGAGACAGGAGGATCACAGGTTTGAGGCCAGTCTCAGCTACTTAGTGAGGCTCTCCCCAACTCAATGAGACCCTGTTTCAAAATAAAGAATAAAAAATAGGGCTGGGGGTATAGCTCAGAAGTAGAATGTTCCTGGGTTCAACCCCACACACAAAATAATAATAATAATAATAATAATAATAATAATAATAATAATGATGATGATAATTTCATCACAGACAAAAATACCATTTACTTTAAAAAGCAACTTGGAAACTACTAAGCCTTAGGGTCTCTTTCAGTTTAATCAGCACTGGCTTTACAGAGAGAAGTATGTTCTAGTCCTCCTCTACTGAAGGACTTTCAAGTTTTTTATTTACTTTTGGAATTGGGACATTAGAACAGTAATCACTGGCTAAAAACAGATAAGATTTCTCAGCCAAGGGAATTCTCCATAAGAACTGCACCCATGCTCAATTCTGAGATCACCCCAAGCTGACCTAGACATCTACTACTATGGTGCAGACAAATAAAAGGTTTCACAGAGGTCCTCACAGTTTGCGTTAACATGAAGAGATACAGAGACAAGAGTACCAGTGCACAGAGAGAAAGATGGTGTTGTCCAGGTTTCAGGGAAAAAAACTTCTGCCCTACCAGTTTCTTGCCTAGATATATAATTTCCCAAAAAGATTGGAGGAAAATAAAATAAGATTAAAATGAAAAAGAAAATTTAACAGGTATTTTTGTATATAAAACATCAAACAAAATAAAATATTTCTGCTAAATATTTGGCTCATTTTCTGAATTTGAAGACTCAGTGATGAGCTAGAGTTCCAAGGAAATTCATGACAGCCCAGCTTCAGGAGGCAAGGAAGTAAAAATGAGACAGAGGACTCAGTTTTCTTTGTCCTATAACCCCATAAAGCCAAAGTAAACACTTTCAATTGATATAAGTCTTTCATGTTTAGGAATCTTAGTGATATTTTCATGGGACTCCATACAACTTAAAACTAGTGACATGATTAGATCATGTGGCTAGATGATGGAGTTAAAATTTTAGTCTCTGATCCCAGCACCATCTACTATATCCTACTGATGGGTCTTGTCATATTTCCCCCCACTATTTTTGAGGTGCCACTGAAAATGTGCACTTCTTCCAGCATGTGCCAGATCTGCCAGGTACAGGTGCCACCTCTCCTAGAAGCAAGATTTGACTTCCCTCAATTAGAAAACATCTGGCCTCCAGACAGAATGGATTAATGCCTGGGGGTCCTATTCATCTTTTCTTTACATGTTAAGCCTTCAAATGTAATCAGAGATCAACTTTAGCACAAGTGGGCCCCAGACTGAGAAGCTTCTGAATGCCTCAGTTTAAATCTTAATCTGATTCTTTTATCTGTTTTGTGTTTGCAGTATGTGGACTCTACTTGTTACCTTCGAGTTTGACTTTAATAGTAAATTGTAATGTGCTATTTCCTACAAAGACTTTCATCCTTTATTTCTTGGTGACAGTTTAGATGTGTATTTGTGAGAGACTTTTTTTTTTATCTTTGTTATAGTCTTTTATCTTAGATTATAGAACAGTGATAGCATGACAGAATATTTGCAGGGCATCTTTCCCTTGGTAACTCCTGGTCTTTTACATAGGTAAATGTACTCAGGCTCTTTTGAAGTTTTATTTACTCTTAAAAAACAACAACAACAACAACAACAAAACCCAAGTTTAAATCATATTGATGGCTTCTTACTCTAGGGCACTGAAGGCTGAAATGAGCAGTGTTTCTTGCTGTAGCTAATGATTTGATCTAGTCAGCAGGAGCTTGTCCTTTTCCGTATGTCCCATGTTCCAAGGGCACATGCCTTGCAGAAGAGATTGTTTGAAAGTAGCATCTATTTACAAAATTATGATCTTACCTCAATGGATTATTTCATACTATCGTTTTAGGAAAAATAATTAAGAAAGATTAAGAATGGCTCAGAGTCCCAGTTTTGAAAATACATATTAGAGTTGTACTTGTGTGTGTGTGTGTGTGTGTGTGTGTGTGTGTGTGTGTGTGTGTGAGATACAAGGGATTGAACTCAGGGGCATTCTATCTCTTAGCTATAGCCCAGTCCTTTTAATTTTTTTTTTTTAAACAAGGCCTCATTAAGTTGATGAGGGCCTTATTAAGTTGCTAAAGATGTCCTTGAACCTGTGACCCTCCTGTCTCAGTCTCCCAAGGATCATTTCTTGGCCTTTTGACTAAGGTCAAGTGTAACTTCCCAAGCACTAAGATTACAGGAATATGAGACCATGCCCAGCTGAGAGTTGTACATTCTTGCGGTTCATGTTGCTGTGATGAATGACAGAGTTGTTCATTGAGTAGAAGAGAAATATAGTCCATATATATCTTACCATAAATGGATAGTATAAAATTCAGATGTAGTAGAAACTTAATGAATTGATGGAAATGAGTATGTTGATGTATTAAAATATGGAAAACCAAGGCTAGTTGAGCAAGAACTTGTTGAACTTTGATATTCCAGGCCTATAATAGGTGTTATTATTACTATATAGAATAGAAACATTTATTAAATGCGTATTATATAATAGGTATTCTGCTAGGCATTTCCTGGCATTTTTGTTTTGTTTTGTTTTGTTTTGTTATTGAGGATTGAACCCAGAGGTATTCTACCTCTGAGTGACACTCTCAGCACTTTTTATTTTTGTATTTTGAAACAGGATCTTGATAAGTTTCTGTGTCTGTCCTTGGACCCGTGATCCTCCTGTCTAAGCCTCCTAAGTACTGGGAGTACAGGTGTGTGCACATGACACCCACCTGCTAAGCATTTTCAATGTTCTATTTTATTTAATCCTCACAAATTATATGAAGTTTCTTATTTTCATACCCAGTTTACAGGTGGAAATAATACTTCAAAGTGACTAAGTATTCATCCTAGGCCAAATAGTTGATAGCAGATTAGGTCCATATTTGAATGGGTCATCTGATACTCATGTTCCTAAGTGCAATATACTACATTAGATTCAAACATATGCTAATTATGACCCTACCTTTCTTAGCCTACTGTTTACTAAGGGAGGAAAAAAAAACCCTAAAAATTCCAGCTTGGGAAGTCAATTAAATCAAACAGACAGTGGGGGGATGACAGGATAAATGGGTAATTGAGTTTTTGGAAAACACAATGACTCAAAAAATGATTCTGTAGTGCTGCTGAGCAAGTGAAGAGTTGGCCGGGGAGAGGCCGCCAGCTGGAGTACTGAGGTTCTCCTTCCAGCATGCACACTCTCACTCATGGAACATGATACTGAGAATGACGAGGAAGGAGACAGTCACAGCCCTCATGCTCCAGTGAGGAACATCTGTAATTGTCACCCCGTGCTCTCGGTGGTGGGCAGGCTATCTGAGCAACTCTACTGCATTATGGAAATGGCTTTCCCAAATGTGGGAAAGAGAGAAAGCAGAGCTTGAGAACCAGTAAGACAGAGCCGGTGTTGGCAGAGTTACAGTTGGCACAGGACAGATCATGGTTCAGCTGTAGCTAGGCAGAACAGAAGCTCTAACCACAGGAACTATGAGTTCAACGGCAGATACAGGTATTCTCTACCATCTTCCATGCACACTTGAACAAAAATATAAAGCAACAGGGGACATTGTTTTCTGGTTGTTGTTTAGAAAGAGATCACCAGGGGATTCTCACATCTGCCACGCAGCCTGCCACTTTATATTCAATTTGACCACTTTATGTTGTTTTCTCCTAATAAATGTCCTCAGTAAAACATAGGACGAGGGTGCTTATTTTAGAAGGATGCTTGTTGAATAACTTATTCTTAGGGATGCTAGAAAAAGCTGGAGTGGGGGGTCCAGTGGCGAATAAGCACCGATATATCTTAAAATGATAATATTCCCTAACACAACACAAAGTGATGACTGTTCATTCCTATGTCCTAGAGGGAGGAATCATTTGTCGGATGCATTTTAGAGAGGAATCTGGAGGTAGACTTCAGAAAACAAGTAGGATTTCTATAGGCCTGGAGAAAATGAGCCATCACAGACACTAATAATCGACCACCAATAAGAATGAATGTTTTCAGACAGAATATGGGGGATGTTGATGTGGTGAGTAAAAGGGTTGACTCGGAAATATGAGACTAAAGGGCAGGGAAAATATCCAGATATAAGAATACCTGTCCCTCTACACAGTATCAACAGTTGAAGCCCTGTTAGTGAATTTTCTCATGTGGCAAATTCATGTTTTGAGAGGCTTAAAGCTTATTCAGTTTGGATTGTCCTCTTTAATAGAAAATTAGAAACACAAACTCACTAGATCCCATCACAAGCCTTGGAAGTTATCAATTAAGTGAGAGACTCTGAATTCTATGCCTCATTAATTTTGGAGATGTGTGCCTCTCACTGGAGCAGTGCTGAACATTAAAAATGTAATGCCAACCACAGATGTGGATTAATATTTTCTATCATGTACATTAAAAAGTAAAAATAAGCTGGGCGTGGTAGCGCATGCTTGTAATTACAGTACTTGGGAGGCTGAGACTGGAGGATCTGGGCTCGCAACCAGACTCATCTACTTAGTGAGGCCCTGTTTCAAAATAAAGAATAAAAAATAGGGCTGGGGATAGCTCAAAGGTAGAATGCCCCTGGGTTCAATCCCCAGTACTGAAAAAAAAAAAAAAAAAAAGTAAAAATAACTGAGTGTGGTGATACACACCTGGAATTCCAGAACTTGGGAGGCTGAGACAGGGGGATCACAGGTTTGATGCCAGTCTTAGCAACTTAGTGAGACCCTATTTCAAATTAAAAAATAAAATAGGGCCAAAGGTTGTATCTCAGAGGTAGGAATAAAAAAGAATAAAAAAGCAAAATAGGATTAAAGATGGTGACATAGAGGGAGACAGTGTGTTTCAGTTTCTTTGAGACCCAGAACTCAACCCCCAGGAAGACTGCTTCTTGACAAGAGGAGAAAAGCAGTGAAAAAACTCAACAAAGCAACAACAGTTGAAACTCGGTGAAATCAGAGCCTACAGAGAGAGCGGAGGACTATAAAGAGCTCCACGTGTTTTGCCTGGTGAGCAGAGAAAGGTGGCACCATCTTGGCTAGGCCCTGCTAGCTGGCTATTGCCAGCATTGCGGCCCCCAGAGACATCCAGAAAAGAAGCAATCTATTCTTGTAAAGCCAGTGACTACAGACCATCATCAAAAGCAGTTGACTCTCTTCTCTCCATGCTCAACAAATATCCAACCATCCAGACAGCCCACCTAGATCCTGAGGCAGCAGCTGAACCCATCTCTGCCTGCAGAGACCTGGAGCAGTGCTCATCAAGACCGTGAGTTAACAAGCTATTTCAGTAGGAAACCACCCTGTGTGGCTACAGGGATGTGTGTGGCAAAGAACAGACTCACCGGGTCTGTGACTTTGCAAATCATCCCTGTGGGGGTGGGGGAGGGGGAGGGCTACTGTCAGACATAGCAGAAATGTGAATTAGCAGACAACCCTTAGGGACATTCCATCAGGAGGGCACTATATTTGCAGTTCACCAAGACCTTGCAAGGTCTCTAGGGATAACCACAGGACAGCCAGCCATGCTATCTGTAGGGGGAATAACTCAGCCTAAGGAGTTGCAGGCTCAGAAAGCAATAAACTCCTGTTCGACCATGTCTGGGCACTATAAGCATGATGCTAGAGGCCAAGAAGGGTGTCTCTATGCCATGTTAATCAAAGTTACTAACATAGAGGACAAGGAAAGGATCTCAAAAGCAGCAAGAACAAAAGAATGAGTGACATTCAGTGGCAAAACAATAAAAATCACTCCAGACTTCTCAACCCAAGTAATGAAAACCAGGAGGGACTAGTATGATGTACTTCAGACCCTGGAAGAAAACAACTTCCAACAAAGACTGCTATATCTAGAAAAGATATCATTAGAAATTGATTGAGAAATAGAAATGTTCCAAGACAAGCAGAAACTAAAAGAATTTGACTACCAAGTCAGCACTAAAGAGAATACTTAAAAGAAATAAAACACAAAGAAGAAAAAAATAAAACACAAAGAAGCAAATTCCAGAACCAGGGAAGGAGCAAACTCCACCAGATGGGCAATTAAGCAAAGATCAAACAAAATAGAACTCAAATGACAGTAAACAAAAATCATATCTTAGTAATAACACTGAATATCAAAGGTCTTAACTCCCCAATTAAAAGACATAGACTGTCAATGTGGGTTAAAAAACATAATCCAATTATATGCCTCTTGCAAGAAACTCATCTTACAGCCAAATATATCCATATGCTAAAAGTGAAAGGATGGAAAAGATATACCATGCAAACGGAAACTGAAAAAAAGCAGAGGTATCAATACTTATATCTGACAAAACAAACTTTAAGCTAAAACACATCAGAAGATAACGCCACTTCTTATCAATAAAAGGAACAATCCAACAAGAAGATATAATGATAGTAAAGATTTATGCCATAAATGTGGGTGTACCCACTTTTGTAAAACAAATTATTTGGGACATCAGGTCTCAAATAGACCCAAATACAATAATATTGGGAGACTTTAACATGCCACTCACACTACTAGATTGATCTTCTAGAGAAAAGTTGAGTAAAGACTCTTCTGACCTAAAGAACACTATAAACCAAATGGACCAAATAGACATATGCAGAATATTTCAACCAGCCACAGCTGCATACACATTATTCTCAGTTGCCCATGGAACAGTTTCCAAAATAGACCACCTTCTGGGCCACAAGACAAGCACTAGAAAATTCAAAAAATATAGTATAATTCCCTGCATCTCTTAGATCACAACATAATGAAAGTAGAAATTGACAACAGGAAGACCAAAAGAAATTACATAAAGCAGCCGGGTGTGGTGGCGCACGCTTGTAATCCCAGCGTTCCGGAGGCTGAGACCGGAGGATCCGGGTTCGTGGCCAGCCTCAGCTACCTAGTGAGGCACTCCACAACTTAGTGAGACTCGGTTTCAAAATAAAGAATAAAAAATAGGGCTGGGGGTATAGCTCGGAGGTAGAATGCCCCTGAGTTCAATCCCCAGTACCGCAAAAAAGAAAAAAAAAAAAAAAGAAATTACATAAATACATGTAGACTGAATGATTCACTCTTGAATGAAGACTTGTTCAGAGAGGAAATAAGGGGAGAAATTTAAAAAAAAATTCTTGGAAATAACAAAAATAGAGACAGGATGTACCAAAATCTATGGGACACTTTGAAGGTTGTGTTAAGAGGAAATATTATAGCACTGAGTGCCCACATAAGAAAAACAGAAAGTCATCAAATAACCTAATGACACACCTCAAAGACCTAGAAAAACAGGAACAGTTTAATCTCAAAGCCAACAGAAGGCAGGAGATAATTAAAATCAGAGCAAAAATCAATGAAAGATGGCACAGCTCCTTAATACCTGGATCTTGAGCAAGGCTCAGTCTGCTGGATTCTTGCAGGGAAGACAATTCCAAAAGAAGGAATGCATTATGCATTATGTTATATTCTGGAAATTTGGGGTGCTTTGGGTTTTGCTTTCACATTAATTATAAAGGAAAATTTCTTAGAGACAGAAGGTGGACGGATGGATTATGATTCCTCAATATTAGCTGCAAAAACAGTGCCTCAAGACAACACATAAGAAATTCATTAACCACATACAAACATTAGTCAGGAAACAGGCTTTGCAAACTTAGTTACTAAACAGCCTTATGTTCCCTCTCAGCACACAGGTATAGAAACAAAATAAATAATCCAAAGAGATTTAGGTCTACTATTTTATCTATGAGTAAAGAAGGCTTTAAGACAGATAGTCTGCCCACTTTCACCTTGTCTCCCTGGAACTTCACTAGATACATTAACTCTCTACCTGCCTGAGACAAAGATAAGACACTGCTTAAAGGAGCTAAACAAATAGTAAAGATTTAAACTAATGAATAGAGGCTATTCGTTAACCTTTAACACTGCTTTGTTCTAAAAGAATCTTTATATACGTATTGTATTTTGTAACCTTTACTGTTTTCTTATCCCCATTAAATGTCATGGGAAATGGCTTTTCTAGTTAAAGATGTACCTACCCAACCTTTAGAAAAATAAGACTGTAAAAATTCCTGTTCTGTATGCCTCACTGCAAAAAAAAAAAAAAAAAAAGAAAGAAAGAAAAAAAAAAGATAGTATAAAAAACAGCTAACAAGCAATAAACAGATACGCTTCTACACTGCATGCGGTATGAGTGTATTCTCGTGACCTCGTCTCAATCCACACCTATCAAAGGACCCCTGACCCCATTGCCTAGAAGGGCTGGTCCCCCACAGAAAGAGAGAACAACAACAACAACAAAATACAAAGGATCAACAAAACAAAAACCTGGTTCTTTGAAAAGATTAATAAGATTGACAAACTCCTAGCCAAATTAACCAATAGAAAGAGAGAATAAACTCCATGCAATGTTAATCAAAGTTACTAACATAGCCAAATTAGCCAATAGAAAGAGAGAATAAACTCAAATTATTTAAATCACAAATGAAAAAGGAGACATCACCACAGACAGTGGGGAAATCCAGAGGAGCATCAGAACCTATTTTGAAAATCTATATTCTAATAATCAGGAAAACATGGAAGAAGCTGATAGATTTCTAGACACATAAAACCTACCTAAATTGAACCAAGAAGATATAAAAAACCTATACCAAACAATATCATGCAAAGAGATAGAAACAGCAATAAAAATCCTGCCACCAAAGAAAAGCCTAAGTCCAGTTGAATTTCCAGCTGAATTCTACAAAACCTTTACAGTTATTCCATGAGATCAAGTTATTCCATGAAATCAAAAGAGATAGAATTCTTCCAGACTCTTTCTATGGTATTATCACATTAATACCAAAACCAAATAAAGATGCCCCCCAAAAGAAAATTACAGATCAATATCATTGATGAACATAGATGCAAAAATTCTAAACAAAATACTAACCATGCACACTCAAAACCACATCAAGAAATTGTACACCATGACCAAGTTGGTTTCATCCCAAGAAAGCAAGGCTGGTTCAAAATATGCAAATCAATGCATGTTATTCACCACATTAAAAAAACCTAAGGACAAAAATTACATGATCATCTCAATAGACACTTAACAAGCATTTGACAAAATCCAATGCCCATTCATGTTAAAAACACTACAGAAAATCACAATAGGAGGAATATACCTAAACATCATTAAGGCAATGTACAGCAAACCCAAATCCAATATCATATTGAAAGGGAAAAAACTGTGGGAATTCCCTTTAAAATCAGGAACAAGACAAGGATGCCCACTATCACCATTCCTTTTCAATATAGCCCTCAAGACTCTTGCCAGTGCAATAAGACAAAAGAATGATATCAAAGGAATTCAAATAGGAAACTAGTATTAAAATTATCTTTATTTGCAGATGACATGATCCTATATCTATAATACCCAAAACACTCAACCAAAAGACTACTAGAGCTGATAAACAAATTCAGTAAAATGGCAGGATACAAAATCAACCTAAAAAATCAGTAGCTTTTCTATAGGCCAACCATGAATCCACAGAGAAGAAATACAGAAGAAAATTCCATTCACAATAATCTCAAAACCAATAAAATACCTAGAAATAAACCTAACCAAGGAGGTAAAACACCTCTATTATAAAACACTAAAGAAAGAAATCAAAGATCTTAGAAGATGGAAAGATCTTCCTTGCTCTTGGATAGGCAAAATAAATATAACCAAAATGGCCATTCTACCAAAAGTGATTTACAGAATCAATGCAATTCCTATCAATACCAATGTCATTCTTCACAGACCTAGAAAAATCAGTCATAAATGTCATATAGAGAAACAAAAGACCCAGAATAGCCAAAGCAATTCTCAGCAATAAGAACCATGCTAGAGGTATACAAATTCCTGACTTCAAATTATATTGCAGAGCTATAGTAATAAAAACAGCATGCTATTGGCACAAAACAGACACCTAGACTAATGTAATAGAATAGAAGACACAGAGAGGGAGAGAGAGAGAGAGAGAGAGAGAGAGAGAGAGAGAGAGAGAGAGAGAAAGTATTCGTTGCTAGGGATTGAACTCAGGAACATTCTACCTCTGAGCTGAACTCCCAGCTCATTTTATTTATTTATTTATTTATTTATTTATTTATTTATTTATTTATTTATTTATTTATTTATTTATTTTTGCAGTACTGGGGATTGAACTCAGGGGCATTCTACCTCCAAGCTATAACCTCCAGCCCTATTTTTTTATTCCTTATTCTGAAACAGGGTTTCACTGACTTGCGGAGTGCCTCACTAGATAGCTGAGGCTGGCTGCAAACCCGAATCCTCCAGTCTCAGCCTCCCAAATGCTGGAATTACAAGCATGTGCCACCACACCTGGCCATTTTTATTTTTATTTTATTTTTTTGTGGTACTGGGGATTGAACTCAGGGGCATACTATCTCCGAGCTATACCCCCGGCCCTATTTTTTATTCTTTATTTTGAAACTGGGTCTAAGTTGCGTAGTGCCTCACTAGGTAGCTGAGGCTGGCTGCAAACCCAGATTGTCCGGTCTCAGCCTCCCAAATGCTGGGATTACAAGCATGCACCACCATAGCTGACCGTTTTATTTTATTTTGAAATAGGGTTTCATTAAGTTGCTGAGGCTGGCCTTGAACCTGTGATCCTCCTGTCTTAGCCTCCCAAGTACTGGGAATATGGGCTTGCACCACCATGCTCAACTTAATAAGATATTTTATACTCATTTTTCTTACTTTATCTTTGAACTCTGGTGTGTATTTTATATAAGTAGCACACAGCAGTTAGGGTAAGCCACAATGCCTGTGTTCAATAGTCTTGTGTATCTAGTATGGTATGAGCAAATACTCACAGACGTTAATAATCTATATTATTAAATTAATAGCCTTATTCGATAATCTGTATTGAAGAGTACAGGATTAGCCGGGCGTGGTGGCGCACGCTTGTAATCCCAGCATTCGGGAGGCTGAGACCGGAGGATCCGGGTTCGCGGCCAGCCTCAGCTACCTAGTGAGGCCCTCTGCAACTTAGTGAGACTCGGTTTCAAAATAAAGAATAAAAAATAGGGCTGGGGGTATAGCTTGGAGGTAGAATGCCCCTGAGTTCAATCCCCAGTACCACAAAAAAAAAAAAAAAAAGAGTACAGGATTAGAGTCCTGCAACTCCGTGTGTGATCAATGGATCATCATCACCACCATCATCATCATCATCACCTAAAACTTGTTAGAATGCACCAGCTTGGTCCCCACTCCAGATGTCCTGAATTAGAGTATATGTTTTAATAAGGTCCCTGCATGATTCAGGTACACATTAGTTTTCATGATATCTGCTCTAATAATTAAGAATAGAGTCTCTGAAAACACTTGCAGAAAGAAGAGACATAGAAGTTCTCAAAGAAAACCTAAGAAGGGCAGTGTTGAAAAAATAATGGAGATGATTTCTGAAATCAGGAAGACTACTTTTGGACAATGAAAAGAAATGATATCACAGATGCAAAGGTTATCATGGTATATTAAAAATTACCACATCATCCAATAAGTGGTCATGGGAATTTTTCAAACTAATTATGAAAGTCTTATAGTGAATGTTTATCACTCCCTCCCGTGTTCATCCTTCTACCATTGGTAATGCAGTTCAAACAGTGACAACTGATCACACAGTAACCTTGAAGTACATTTGGAACAATTATTATTGAAAACATGTTAATGTGGATTCAGAGCTAAAAATGAAAAATATTCTACTTCAGCTGCTTAATTGAACACCTTTCTGCCTGTGGCCCTGCTTAGCGGTGTATGTTAAGGCTGACAGAGGCTGAAAAGAGAGGTGTGCAGTTCTGGAAATGTTTCATGACTTCTGCAATCACAAAGTATTTATTCAATTATAAGAACCTCTCTCTTTACTGTTGCAAATGCCTCTTAATTTTTCTGGTGAGCTGGTGATAGAGCCCTCTATTTTAATTTTGATTCAAAAAACATAAATGCTTTAAATTGGAACATCAATCGTGTATTAAGATTCAAATGAGCCCATTTTATTCTGTGAGCAGAGATTTTGTTATTGTTGTTGTCAGAATGGGTTTTTTAAAAAGTGCTTGGTTGATTTATTCTGCTTTGATGTGTAAACAAAAGCCTAGATATATGGAACCATGTATTCAACTCTGTATTTCCATAATCAGGTCAGTATGTGGAACATAATTGGCACTAAACAAATACTGCAGGGATAGATAGAAAGCAAAATGAATGTGTAAATGGCCCTGCACAATTGTTTCCCCAAAACTGCTGTCAGTTTGCTTGGTTATTTTGAAGAAATTAACAAGTTATTTCAATGAAATCCCTATTTTACCTGATTGGTTTTTGTTTGTTTGTTTTGTTTTTAGATGTTTTGATTTTTGATTTTTGGTACCAGGGATTGAACCCAGGGACATTCTATCTCTGAGCTATACTCCAAACTCCAAGCCCTTTTTTAAAGTTTTTTTTTTTTTTTTTTTGGTTTAGGAACAGGGTCTCACTAAGTTGCTGAGGCCATTCTCAAACCTGTGATCCTCCTATCTCAGCCTCTCAAGTACTGGGATTATAGGTGTGCACCACCACACCCAGCTAACCTGTATTTAAAAAACAACAACAAAAACAAAAACAAAACAAAACAAAAAATGGAAGTTGACATTCAATACTGGTTGTGTGAAGAAAGCATAAAAAGAAACTACTCATTATGAATCATGTTTTTAGACTATACTTTTCTCAAGAAGAAAATTTAAAAAGTAACCTTTTAAACAATTTCACACTATATTCCTTTTGTCCTTTATGAGCAATGAACACACAGAGGAAATTATGTGTTCCATGATCTGACACAAAGATGTTTTTTTTGTTCCTTTGTTTGTTTGTTTTGTGGTGCTGGGGATTGATCCCAGGATCATTCTACATGTGAGTTACGAGTTACACCGCCAGACAAATTTTATTTTTTATTTGGAAACAGTTCTCACTAAACTAAGCTTTTGAGAGCCTTGGTAAGTCGTTGAAGCTGGCTTCAAATCTACAATCCTGTCTCAGCCTCCCAAGTACTGGGGTTACAGGTGTGTGCCACTGCACCTGACATACAACTTGATCTTATTATGGTTCAAAACTCTAGTCATCAAGCACATGTGGAATATATACTATGTGCCAAGTTGTTGTACTAGGCCTCAGGGGAAATATAGCTACAGAAGACTGTTGTTAAATAGCTGGGGCTGTAGCTTGGAGGGCTACAACCTACGAGGTGTAGTGCAGGGCTGGGGGTGTAGCTTAGAGGTAGAATGCCCCTGGGTTCAATACTCAGTACTGAAAAAAAAAAAAAGTGTTCTTTTTTGTTGTTGTTGTTGTTTGTTTCTTTTGTACTGGGGTTGAACCCAGGGTGCTTCTTTCTACCTCCAAATACTCCCCCAGCTCTTTTTTATTTTTTATTTTGAAACAGGGTCTTGCTAAATTGCTGAGGCTGGCCCTGAACCTGTGATCCTCCTATTCAGCCTTCCAAGGATTACAGGTGTGCACCATCACACCCAGCAGGAAGTATGTTTTTTTTCCTGTGGGATATGGGCAGCTATCAAATGTTTCTGAATAGTTGTGTGATGTGGTTAGACTTGGGTTTTAGATTATGAAGTTAAACAAGTAGAACTTACTGCCACAGAAGAGGTGTGCAGTGGTGAAAACGGAACCACAAAGACCACGGTGAGGATGGAGAGGAGAGAGATTATGGAACCAAGATTGGAAATCATGAGATAGCCAGATGTTGATGTGAGAAATGAATGAGTAGGAAGAATCAACGGTGGGGCAGATTTTTCCAGTTTGAGGGAAATGCTGCAGTAATCCACCAAAGATCAGTTTCGTACTATACACATCTTTACACATGGCTCTCATCTTCCAGATTTTTTCTGTCATTGTCTCTATAATGCAGATGGCGATTTCTGAAACACACACACACACACACACACACACACACACACACACACACACATTTCTTTTATTCAATTTCATTGTCAACTCTAAAACTGTTTAGCAAGTGACTTGTTGCTATTACCTGTTTCTAGCTAAAGCCTGGATCTAAACTGTAGAAATAGAGATTATTCGATCTCTCATTAGTTATCAATTATTCATCATTTCAAAGAAAGATTGAAACTATGCTCAGAGATAGAATGGAATTTTATAATTTGCACTTTCAATAATAGTTTGAAAAATTTCACCTCTGTTTCTTTAAATAAAAAAATAAGAATCAGAAACTGAAATTTTAAATTTCTGCTTTGAAAATTAGTCTGTTGAGGCTTTGGTCCCTAAAATTTTTGTGAATTTAATCATGGAGAAATGTTATTACTAATTTTGAGATATGCTATCCAGAAAGTCCATTTTGCTGAAGCATAATTCATATTTTCTTGCTCTTTAAATGAATTAAACTATGAAATTAAAGCAGAGTAATTTCAGGACCACTAAGGACTTCATTTCATTCAGTTTGACAAAATACACAAATTGGCAGGATATCACTAATATTGCGGGAAAACCAGAAACAATTGCATCCTTAAGGAGAAGAAATCAAATTAATCATTTTTCTTTGTGTTATTTTGGCCTATTGATTTATGAATTAATTTGCAGAGCTACATTTTCTAAACAAAAATGTTTTTCTTTTGAAATGTAGTATCTGTGTTCCTCCAGGGCAGTCTCTTTCCTTTGAATACTGTCCTAGCATTGACAATTGATCATTTGCTACCAAGCTGAAACTCAAGAACAGAAAATAGTCTCTTTGAAAAAAATTCACTCTTGCCAGGATGGTGGCAACATATGTCTGTAATCCATTGGGAGGCTGAGACAGGATGATCTCAAGTTCAAGGCCAGCCACAGTGAGTTAGCAAGGACTTCAGCAACTTAGAGAAATCCTGTTTCAAAAAAAAAAAAAAAAGGGATGAGGGTGTAGTTGAGAGGTAGAATCCCTGAGTTCAATCCCCAGTACACACACACACAGAAAGACAGGCAAACACTGTCATTTTTGCTCAGTGATTCCATTGACAACTACTGGGCTTAAAGCATTTTCATGGCTGCTGTATACAATTGCTCATTCAACCCTGGGAGCTTTGTGTCATTTCCATTTTAGAGCTCCAGAGACTGAGGGCTGATGACATATTCTCTTTGAAAACGGGTCTGGTACTGTCAGAAATAAATTTCTATGGCATCATAAGAAAAGACATATTTGAAAGCAGCTTGGCAAAGCAAATTTTACTTTTTGCAAAAAGGGATCCTGCTACCAGTAAGTCAGATGTGCAGGAATAGCATGGTGGAAAACTGCTGGGCATTTTATTTTCAACATGGAGCTTCTGTGCTATGCTCCTGTTGGTTGGAACAGAGTTTTACAATCTTTATGCCTTTGGCTGAAGGGGAGGCTAGGGTCTCACAATTTCCAGGAAATGGGCACTCACAATTTCCAGGAAATGTTATCTTTACAAAAATACAAGCCCACATTGTGTAAAACACAATAGCAGTTTAATTTATTAATTAGTACCTTGTAATTATACATCTTTGTTAGGTACAAGCTGATAAAGACATACATGCACACATTTCTCATTTAACCCCTTCCCCAATTCCCTCCCCATTCTCTCTCCCTCCCTCCTTTCTCAAGTTCAGTTTAGTGATTGAATTTGAAATATTTGTGAAAGAACATCATGTGCATTAGGGTGTCCCCCACCCCTAACCCCCATCCATCCCCTTCAGTTAAGTTAACTTCTTTGCTTATCTAGGGTCTTTCCTTTTTCATCTGGAGTCCCTCTTATGCCCCATCTTCTCCCTAGCATCCGCATATTAGGGAGAACATATACGTTTTTACCCTTTGTGACTGACTAATCTCACTTAACATAATGTTTTCCAGTTGCATCCATTTCCCTGCAAATAACATGATTTTGTTCTTCTTTATGGCTGAGTAAAATTCCATTGTGTACATATCCCATAGTTTTGTAATCCATTCATCTGTCGATGGACATCTTGGCTGTTTTCATAGTTTAGCAATTGTGAATTGTACAGCTATAAACATAGATATGCATGTGTCGGTCTGATAGTTTGGTTTCCATTCTTTTGGGTCGATACCCAGAAGTGGTATTGCTGGATCATATGGTAGGTTCATTCCCATTTATCTGAGGATCCTCCATACTGTTTTCCAAAGTGGTTGCACAAGTTTACACTCCCACCAACAATGTATTAGGGTTCCCACTTCTCCACATCTTCGCCAGCATTTTTTGTTGTTCATGTTTTTTGATTGCCATTCTGATTGGAGTTAGATGAAATCTCAAGGTAGTTTTGATTTGCATCTCTCTGATTGCTAATGATGTAGAACATTTCCTCATACATTTATTGGCCATTTGTATTTCTTCTTTCGTGAAGTGTCTATTTAGATCCTTTGCCCATTTTTCGATTGGGCTATTTGTCTTCTTAGCTGTGAGTTTCTTGAGTTCTCTGTATATCCTAGATATTAGTCCTCTATCAGAAGAGTAGCTGGCAAAAATTTTCTCCCACTCTGTGGGTTCTCTGTTGAGGTTTTTTTTTTTTTTAAATTTTTTATTATTCAGCACGGATTTTTTTTATACATTTCTTGAGTACAACAGGGTTACGTATACATTTACGACATATCAATCATTGTCAGAGCACAATTAGCACCACTTCTTCGTTTTCCACGTATAGCCCACATTCTTAACATAGCCTGGTCAAGCAAACTTTCTAGAGTCATAAAGCCATAAGGCTTTAGAGTCATATATTTACTTTCTAAGAAGTAGGAAGGTCTTTCATCTACACATCCTAGGAGCAATCACCAGATTTCGAGACGCCAAAGTAGCCATAGCAGAATAATCAGTATAATTACTCATATATGCAGATAGCAACTGCCAGGAGGGAAAGGGCCCATCTGGGCTCACACAACTCCCCTGGTTTTATTTTAAAATGCATGAAGGACTGTGCCTGTCTTAGGTCATTTCCTACCAGGTGCATAATCTTACCCGTCATGGAGTCTCGATGAGTCATTCAATGAGCCTTGTCTTAGGTTGATATTGCCCTGAGAAAATCGAACCCATCATTGACTACCAGGCCCTCTGTGAGGCAGTGCTTGCAGTTTTATTCCATGTAAATCTGCTCATATACTAACAAAGGCATTGATCACAAGGCGTACGACAAGTGGTAGAATGCATAA
The DNA here is from genome assembly GCA_004027655.1 of Graphiurus murinus. NCBI lineage: Eukaryota > Metazoa > Chordata > Mammalia > Rodentia > Gliridae > Graphiurus > Graphiurus murinus. The sequence continues at coordinate 25,442 of PVLC010001418.1, forward strand.
GCCTAGAATGACTATTGCTGCTAATCCGATAACTCCTCCCAGCAAGGAGGTAAACGAGGGCCAGGTAGTGACCAAGGCTTGAAGCGGATCTACAAATGTCTTAGCTGTTTCTGCCACATTAATAGAAATGGGCTCCACATTACGTAGATCAAAAATCTCTGTTGAGGTTCTTGATGGTTTCCTTAGCTGCACAGAAGCTCTTCAGTTTAATGTAATACCATGTATTGATCTTCCTTTGAGTTGCTTGTGCTTTGGGGGTCTTGTTGAAAAAGTTTTTACCTGTGCCTATGTGTTGAAGTGTTGGGCCTATGCCCTCTTCAAGTAGCTGCAAGGTCTCTGGCCTGACTTCCAGGTCTTTGATCCACCTTGAGTTGAGTCTTGTGCAGGGTGAGAAAGTGGGGTTTATTTCCATTTTCTTGCATATGGTTACCAGTTTTGCCAACACCATTTGTTAAAGAGGCTACCCTTTTTCCAGGGTATGTTTTTGGCTCCTTTGTCAAAAATGAGTTGACTGTAAGCATGGGAGTCTGTTTCTGAATCTTCTATTCTGCTCCATTGGTCTATGTGTCTGTTTTTGTGCCAATATCATGCTGTTTTTATTACTGTGGCTTTGTAGTAGGATTTGAAGTCAGGTATTGTGATATCTCCTGCATGGTTCTTGTTGCTAAGAACTACTTTGGCTATCCTGGGCTTTTTGTTTTTCCAGATGAATTTAAGGACTGATTTTTCTATGTCTGTGAGGAGTGACCTTGGTAATTTCATGGGGATTGCATTGAATCTGTAGATTACTTTTGGGAGGATGGCCATTTTGATGATATTTATTCTGCCTATCTAAGAGCATGGAAGATCTTTCCATCTTCTAAGGTCTTCATCAATTTCTTTTTTCAACTCTTTTTAGTTTTCCTTATAGAGGTCATTTACCTCCTTGGTTAGGTTTAACCCTAAGTATTTTATTTTTCGGTGGGCTATTGTGAGTGGAATTGTTTTCTGGATTTCTTTTTCAGTGGATTTATGGTTGGCATACAGGAAAGCTTCTGATTTTTTAAGATTGATTTTGTATCCAGACACTTTGCTTAATTTGTTGATCAGTTCTATAAGTTTTTTGGTTGACTTTGTTGGGTCTTTTAAGTATAGTATCATGTCATCTGCAAAAAGGGATAGTTTTAGTTCTTCTTTCCCTATTTTTACCCCTTTGATTTTCTTCTCTTGTCTTATTGCTCTGGCTAGAGTCTCAAGTACTATGTTGAACAGAAGAGGTGACAATGGACATCCTTGTATTGTTCCTGTTTTTAGTGGGAACTCTTGCAGTTTTTCTCCATTTAATGGCAGTTTTATAGTATGGAACCTAAGTCAAACTATTCCTTTGATAGGAAAGATTTAATCATGTTTTCATAATACAAAAGGGTTCCAAAACTGGGTTTTTATTTAGAAAGTGGGATGAGCACTGAAAGCAGACCAACCTGGTTTAGAACCTGACTCTGCAAGTATTCAAACTTTCTGAACACAATTCTCTAATTTTTAAAATTAAGAAAATAATACCTTCTTCAAAGGATAATCAGGAGGGCTAAGTAAAATATCTTTCTTATAGAGGACATAAGTGGACATTTACTCTCACAAGGATTTGAGGATAGATTGTTAAGTTTTATCAGAGTACGATAACCCTAACTTGTGATCTGTGGATTTTTCTAAGATGTCTGTATTGTGAACAGAAAATTGTTGCGCTCCTGGTCTCATAAGCCATTTTATTCACAAATATCCTGCTATCCAAACCTGATTTTACCTCTGTGTATAAATCTCTTCCTTATCATTATTAGCTGAAGAAGAAAATCTCATAAAACTTGCATTTATAACAATTTAAATTATGTGGACATGATTAAGTTGTATCAGGTAAAGATATGGATTAGTTGAATAACTAAAAATCTGAAGAGCAGAAATCTAAAGCATTATATAGAAAGGAAAGTTAGTTTTAGCAGATAAAATTTAAACAAGATACCTCATGTGCAGTCTGAAATAATCATTTAGTAATAGTTATCTTATATTACCTTAATTCAATATAACTGATTAATATTAAACTTTCAAAAGTATATTATTATACTAAACTGTCATTTTATTGATATATCTAATCTTATTTTCTTGCCTAATGATTTGAATCCTGATATAAAAATCATATGATCAGTCGAGCACAGTGGAGCACGCCTGTAATCCCAGTACTTGGGAGGTTGAGACAGGAGGATCACAGGTTCAAGACCAGCCTCATTAACTTATTAGGGAAGCCCTCTACAACTTAGTGAGACCCTATTTTGAAATTAAAAAATAAAATAGGACTGGGAGTGTAGCACAAAGGCAGAATACCCCTGAGTTCAATCTCCAGTAACACCAAAACAAAAATGCTCCGATACGTAAGAATGGGTAAAAACTTCCTCAATAAGATCCCAAAGGTACAGGAAATTAAAACAAGGGTTAATATGTGGAATTGTGTTAAACTGAAGAGCTTCTGTGCAGCAAAGGAAACTTTAAGAACTTTAGAGAAAGCTGACAGAATGGGAGATCTTTGTCAGCTACTCCTCCGATAGAGGACTAATATCTAGAATAAACAAAGAACTCAAAAAACTTACTGCCAAAAAAAACAAATAGCCTGATCAAAAAATGGGCATGTGAACTAAATACAAATGGTCGATAACTATATGAAAAATGTTCACATCATTAGCAATCAGAGAGATACAAACCGAAACTAATCTGAGAGCGGAGAAGTAGGAAATCTGATGTATTATTGGTGAGATTGCAAATTAGTGCAACCACTTTGGAAAACAGTGTGGTAGGTCCTCAGATGAATGGGAATGAAAATGAACCTACTATATGACCCAGCTGTACTATTCCTGGGTATCTACCGAAAAAAATTGTAGCCAGACTACCATAGTAATGCATGCATATCTATGTTTATGGCAGTACAATTTATAATTGTCAAACTATGGAACCAGCCTAGTTGTCCATCACTAGGTGAATGGATTGCAAAATTATGGAATATACACACAATGGAATTCTACTCAGCCATATAGAAGGGCAAAATTATGTCATTTGCAGGGAAAAGGATTGAACTGGAGAATATTATGCTAAGTGAGATTAGTGAATCATAAAAAGTGAAAGGTTGGATATTTTCCCTCATATGTAGAAGCTAAGGAGAAATAGGGACTCAGGAGGGACTCGACACAAAGGAGGAGAAAGCTTAGTGGAGTGCGGGAGGGGCCTAATTGAGGGAGGAAGACTTGAAGAGGGAAACACTTCAATTAACATGTAATAGTAACATTTTATTCTATATGGGAGAGGTAGGGTGACATCTATTTTGTCCCTCAAGCCCCACTTCTCACAAGCAGAGTAGGGTACAATCTCTGCTGCTTAAACATAGATATCAATAAGCATCAGATACATCTTTGGCTTCTCTTGCCATGAGCCCCAGTGACCTCTGGATGGTTTTTGACACATGAAAATATATAAGCAAACTTAGATAAAAAAGAAGATAACTCTGGCTTTATATTAGATTGAAATGTCTCCTTTTCAGATTCTCTAGTGGTTTGAAGAGCAAAGGTGAGTGAATCCTTGCAGCCTAAGTTTGATGTAAGCAAGTGGCCCTTTCCCTATTGTTGGCACCTTAATAGCAGCATTGTGGACAGAGCACCTGGAATTCTTCTCTAGGAAGCACTGCAGTGGAATAATGTAGTATAAAGGCATCTGAGTCTTGAAGAGAAATACTTAGAGGTTAGCACTTTGCCAGGACAATATTTCATATCATAAACCCACCCATATGGAGGATGTGGGTAATAATGATTTCATCAGGAGAAGAGTTTATGGTTCCTTGGCTAAATTTAAAAGCAATTGTTAGATGCAGTTCAATAGAACTCTTATGAGAGTTCACTTCTATTGTCAGCAATAATATGTAGAACTAAACACTGTGAAGTGTGACTAATTATATATCAATATACTGCCAAGAGCAATACATCAATATTATTTACAATATACCTATTGGCACATTTTATTTTTTAAGAATGAAAGGAAGCCAGTTGTTTTGCTGCAGAAAATAAAGCATACTTTCCTTGTGAATGTCTATACAAGAATGTTTTCTGCTTTTCAAACTCATTGTTTAATAACATGGTTCCTTTTTAAAAATGAGGTAAAAATAGAATAATATGAAAACACTATTTTGATAAGATATATGTGGCCGGGTGTGGTGGCACACACTTGTAATCCCAGTACTTGGGAGGCTGAGACAGGAAGATCGTGGCCAGCCTCAGCTTCTTAGTGAGGCCCTCTGCAACTTAGTGAGACCTTGTTTCAAAATAAAGAATAAAAAATAGGGCTGAGGGTGTAGCTGGGAGGTAGAATCTCCAGCACTGCCAAAAAAGAAAAAAGAAAAGAAAAGAAATGTGTAGGCTTGATTTTGTTAGAATTGAAAATGCTTTAGTCATGCTAACTTGGGAGTTTTAACTTAGGAATGTCAATTGTAACAGTGTAAAATAATGATTGTTAACGATTATATGACTAATTTAGACAAATAGAACACTTTTTCTTGAGGAAATAAATGGGGTAGCATTTCAACATTACATAAACCATATTTTTAGAGCTCCATTTTTCTTTGGTCCCAAGGACCCTCAACATTCCTACCAAGTGAGCATTCTAGAATTCCCTCTGACTTTGCTCTTATTCTTGTAGGCTTCCTGTCCATGTGTTGTTTATATTATTATGCTACCCAAGTTTATTAAGATTTACTGATCTTTTCTGTGTATCTCCAAAGCATTATTTTCTGCTTACTGAACCTTTCAAAGGTTCCAGGCTCAGGCAGCATCTGTCTTTTCCTGATCACGATTTCGAGTTTGATATTATGTCCACAGTGCAGAGGTCCTGTTGATTTCCCCCAGATGAAAGCATTACTGAGTTATGTGCAGACAAAATCTGGCCCTGGAGTTGCCCAAGATTATGCATGGGGAAGAGTTTCCAGCTCTCTTTTGTTCCTGCCTAGAGCCATTGAATGCCTCTTAAATCACTGACAGAAAATTTAGGTCACCACATTGCCTGAGGTCATTTAAATTTCAAATCCACTGCTATTTTCCTGCTTGTAGCTATTGGGAAGGAAGAGCACTGTGCCTACAGCTAAGTGAGCTGGAGCTGCAAATCTGGCACAGGAAACTTTAACTCAGAGTCAAACTTATTTATGCTCTGCTAAAGGAAGTGTGTCAGGAAGGTTAATGAGGCTAAATTGGCATTCTGTCTTCTGACTCAGAGCCCAATTGGGAACTACAGACGGTGATGAGAGTTACTCTCTCTGCCAGATTTTGTACCACTTGTTACAGTATAGGGCTTGGGCACATTTTTTTGCAAGCATAGAAAGTGTTACTCTGGCTCCACAAAAATGATCTGTGAGCAAAACTCAGAAGAGTGGGATGGAGAGGGATGTCAGACTCCATGATTTGTTTAAACAAGTCAAGAGGCAGGAGCAGAATGCTCAGTGTTTTTAGACCTCTATGGGCAACATAGAAAACACATACATAAGCCAGGGGTGGTGGCCCACGCTTGTAATCCCAGCATTCGGGAGGCTGAGACCAGAGGATCCGGGTTCGAGGCCAGCCTCAGCTACCTAGTGATGTTGTGGGATAACCCGGTCCCACACGTGGGTCCTTGGCTTCCGTGAAAAAAAGAATTTTAACACGTGCCAGTCAGGAACAAAAAGTAGGAATTTATTTAGGAAAAATAAGGAAAGGGGGAGAAAAATGGGTGAGCGGGCATCTTCCTGGCCAGGCGCGTTTCCCAGTTCCAAAGAGACCGAGGCGTGGTAAAAGTCCGTCTTTTATAGGCTTTCAAGAGAGGTGGGCACAGAAGAAGTCTGGACCTCCTCCTTCTTCCAGGTATTGGTGGGCGACAGGTAGGCAGTCCAAAGTGGGCCCTCCTCTTCCTCAGGTTAAGATGGGTGTTTCAAGATGGGTCTGACCTTTGCCCTGAGTGTCTGGTGGGGCTGGGATTCAGGGGATTAACAAGGTGTGGCCCACTTAGACTTTTCTAAGATTGAGCACACCCTATAGGGTGGGGTCAGCTAAAGCTCTCCAGATTTTAAAACTATATCTCTCCCTTCCCTCCCAATGTCTCCTTTCTGCCTAAATTTTATTCCTCCTGTCCTACATCAGTGAGGTACTCCACAACTTAGTGAGACCCTGTTTCAAAATAAAGAATAAAAAATAGGACTGGGGATGTAGCTCGGAGGTAGAATGAATGCCCCTGAGTTCAATCCCCAGTACTGCAAAAAAAAAGAAAAAAACCCCACATACATAAACATACCCAAATATGGACGCTGGATTCAACTCAAACTTGCAATTGGATGAACTTTGTTCTGTGCATGTTGATAGCCATTATCATGTTACTTCTGTCACCATTGGCTTTGATGATAGAAAAAAAGGGAAAGATTTTATTTTTATTTCTTAAATATGATGAGTTACAGCAACACACACACTTAACACTCAGCTATTGCTTTGTCAATACTATTCTCTCCATTCTCCAATTTTAAAAAAAGAGATTATTGGAAACATATAGATAAGCCAGGTATGGTGGTACATGCTGTAATCCCAGAACTTGAGAGGCTGAGATAGGAGGATAACAGGTTTGAGGTCAGCCCCAGCAAGTAGTTAGATTCTCATCAACCTAGCAAGATCCTGTTTCAAAAGAAAAATGAAATAGGACTGGAGGTGTAGCTCAGAGGTAGAATGCCCCCGGATTCAATCCCCAGTACCAGAAAATAAATAAAAATATAGATATATATGTATATATACGCACATACATTCATATATACATACACACATTTACATGTACATGTATATAGCATACCTATATGTGTGTGTATATACCGAGCTAGATATAGAGGAAAGGCTATCCAAGATTAAATGCTTTTTATTTTCAAGATCAAATTTCTTAACCTTTTAGTTTCCCATGTTTTTTCAATACAAAACAGATAATATCTACCCAATGGTGGTGTGATGAGGGTTAGACACAAAAGCGCCTGTGAAAGACCCAACTGGTGCTTATCTCACAGTAAGACCTTAAGGAACCATTAGGGTTATCATAATTGTAATTAGTATGGATCATTAAAGCTCTATTCAAAGCTATCTTTGTCAGTTTTTGTCATTGTGTTTACATCATTGCATTTATCCTCAAAGTAATGATGCATGTCAGGAGCTATTATTTTCTTATATACTTAAAAAATATATTTACTTAATCTGATCTACAATGATTCACCATCTACATTTTTACAAAGAAAACTGGAATTGTTTTCTGCATACACTTTTCCCCACCAAAATTAAAAGACTAAGTCTTATCATGTTTTAGTCAACCTGGGCTGCCTATGCTGGGTGCTGGAACAATGGAAAGGTGTTCCTTATAGTCAGAGCTTGTCTCATTTAGCATGTGAGGGATGGCACTGTCATCTGTCTTCTATAGTTGTTGTTACATGACAATTGAATTGCTGTTCTCTTGTTAGGTATTAGTTTCCTAGGTCTGCTATAACAAAAGAAGGAGATCAGATGGTTTGTTTGTTTTGTAGTGCTGGGGATTAAATCCAGGGGCATTCTACCTCCAAGCTACATCTCCAGTCCTATTTTATTTTTTATCCAGGAACAGTGTCTCATTAAGTTGATCTGAGCCTCACTGAGTTTCTGAGGCTGGCCTAGAGCATGTAATCTTCCTGTTTTAGCCTCCCAAGTACTGGATTACAGGTGTGTACCACCATGCCCAGCTGATTGGATGGTTTAAAACAACACAAATTATTTCTCTCAAAGATCTGGAGGCTCAAGTCTAAGATCAAGATGTCTTCGGGGCCACACTCCCTCTGAATTCTGCAGAGAACCATCTATCCCGTGCCTCTCTCCTGGTTTCTGGTGTTTTCCAGGAATCCCTGTCCTTCCTGGGCTTGGAGTGGATTCACTCCAGTCTTTGCCTCATATTTTCCTGCATTCTCCTGGCTGTCTGCCCTCTGTGAATTTCACTCTCTGCCTCTTCACTCTCTCCTCTTTTAGAAGGACAGTAATGATACAAAATTTAGGGCTAACCTTATTCCACTGTGACGTTTTGGTTTGTTTTAAGAAAAGTTTGGGAGCCTCTATACTGACTTTAATTATATTGTCTGGAAATGACAGACAGACTTTTAAACAATGAATAATTTTACATCTCAAAACTGCTCAGCAGGGTAATCTTCTTAGGGTGTGCTCAAAATCTTAGGAGAAAAGTCTAAGTGGGCCACACCTTTTTAATCCCCAGAATCCCAGCCCCCAGCTGAGATTCAGGACAAAGGTCAGATCTCAGCCAGCGACCACTTGAAACCTGAGAAGGAGGAGGATCCAGCTTTTTCTGTGCCCATCCTTCTTGGAACACCGACCTATACCTGTGAGGAGGAGGTCCGGACTTCTTCTGTGCCAACCCCCTCTCATATAAGGACTAAGGAGGCAAGGACTCGCTCTCTTGCCCTCCTGCTCCGTGACTCAGAAGATCTCTGCTTACCTGTTTTCTGAGTCCCTTATTTTCCTGAATAAATACCTGCTTTTTGTTCCTGACTGGCATGTGTTAAAATTCTTTTTATCACCGAGGCCAAGGACCCACAGTGGGACCGTGTTATGCCATGACAAGACTGTCCTTGAACCTATAATCATCTATCTCAGTCTTCCAAGTACTCAGACAAAATCCATGGGTCACTATGCCCAGGAAGAGAGTCTCTAATTCTTTATCGAGCTTTCTGCAAGCCAAGAAACTACAGTGCCTACTTTGCCTTCTCTGAAGTCTCTCCACTCAGTCCTTGGTTGAAGTCCTCAGTCTCCTTCACAGCCCTGTTATCATTTCAGAGGTCTCCTGAGAGAAGGTGGGACACACTGGTCTTCAAGATACCTGCTGTTTAGTAGAGTAGTAACCACTCCCATGTGGCCATTTGAATGTATATTTAAGTTAATTGAAATGAAAATAAAATCCCTTTCCTCTATCACACTAGCCACCTTTCAAAGGCTTAGGAGCCCATGTGCTGGTGTCAGTCATAACCAGCATGGAGGGAGGGCCGTTTCCATCATCACAGAAAGTTCTCTTGAAAAGCACTGGTTCAGACCAGACGGAGAAAAAACCCTAAACAACGCTTTTACTTAAAATTACTTAAAATTTATGTGCATTGTAAACCATCATGTAAGTTATTGTATGTAACTCAACTTCAAAGAGTTACTAATGAACTAAAATTAAAAGTCTGTTTGTTGTCCCTTCTACCCACTGTTTATCTAAGCAAAGAATGGTCAAAAAGCAGATAACCAAGTCAGGCTGAGACAGGAGGACTGCAGGTTCAAGAACAGCCTCAGCAACATAGTGAGGCTCTCAGAAACCTAGCAAGACCCTGATTCAAAATAAAAAATAAAGCTGGTCGTGGTGGTGCATGCTTGTTATCCCAGTTCTTGGGAGGCAGAGACAGTGGATCACAGGTTCAAGACCAGCATGTGGTAACTTAGTGACACCCTGTTTCCAAATAAAAAATAAAATAGGGCTGGGCATGTAACTCAGAGGTAGAATGCCCCTGGGTTCAATCCCTAGTAACACACACACACACACACACACACACACACACACACACACACACACCAGGTAACAGAGCAAAAGAAATGGGCCATAATTAACAAGATTCTTTTATTCTGAAGAGCATTTTACATTAATTTTCCTTTATAACAGTGTTATCTGCTAAAATTAAATTTTTGAAAGTTTGAATTTTTAATGCCAATTTCCCTCCCTCCCCTCTTAGCACTGTTGTCCTGTTTTCTGTGGTCACCAAAAGCTATTTGAGATTTAGGTGACAACATTTGTTTCAAACTAATAGCAGGTGTCTCATTAACCTGTGTTGTCTCTTCTCTCTCTCTCTTTTTCTTTTCTACCTCCTTGCATTGATTCAAATATAATGCAAGTAAGTACTCCCATAGAAATAAATCAGCTTCAAAACAATGATTTAAAGTTTTATTAAAATATGCTGGTTGTAGTGGTGCAAGCCTCTAATCTCAGTGACTCAGGAGGCTGAGACAGGAGGATCACAAGTTTGAGGCCAACCTGGGCAACTTAGTAAGACCCTCCTGTCTCAAAATAAAAAAAATAATAAGGCTGGGAATGTAGCTTAGTGGTAGAATGCCACTGGGTTCAATCTCCATGGCTGCAAAAACAAATACATAAATAAAATATAGCATGATAAAAAGTACACAAATCACAAGTGTACAGCACAATTAAATATCACAAGTGTAGATGCCCACCCATTTCAAGGCCCCCAAACCTTTCCTTTTTCCTCAGACATAACCAGAGCCCTGACTTCTTACACCTTATGTTACTTTGTCCTGATTTTGGAATGGAATCATACAATGTGAGGATTTTATGCCTGGCTTCTTTGGCTCACCACTGGTGACACAACCATAATGTTGTATTTGGTTATATTTCTTATATTTTTTATTGGTGTCTACTATTCCCCTGTATGCCTATGTTACAATGTATCTACCCACCATTGATGAGTATTGGGGTTATTGCATTGTTATGAACATGCTTGTTTACTTCATTTATTCCATGCACATTTTCTGGTATTCCTGTTGGTTATACCTTTTTAATGCTTTGTGTGTGTGTGGAGGGGCAGGTACTGGGTATTGAACTCAGGGGCTTTCTACCTCCAAAATATATCTGCAGTCCTTTTTATTTTTTTGTTTTGAAACAGGGTCTTGCTAGATTGCTGAGAGTCACGCTACTTGAAGAGGTTGTCCTAAAACCTGCAATCCTCCTGTCTCAGCTTCCCAAGTACTGGGTTTACAGGGTATGCCACCACATCCAGCCTTTTAAAATGCTTTTTAAAAAAATGCAGAATGCATAATTCATCTATTCCTTTCTCACAAATTGTGTAAGGGTTGAGTTTTTTGTTTTTTTCCTTTGTTTTAAAGAGGGACAGGGATACTGTGCATTTTCAGGAATATCTGGTTCAGACTGAGGATGTAGGCCACAACAAAATGTGAGAATTCTTCCCCTTAATAAATAAATGTCTACAAGGAAACAACAATAAAGACTCACATGGCAATAACTGTAATTCTCTTGGCTCTGTTGATCCACACCTTCAATATACTGACATTTTGTTACCAAAATATCCAAAGAAAAAGCCAGTCTCTGGAGCAAGATCCAGACACATTTGTGCCCAGAGAGGTGTTAGCTTTGGGGAATGGCCTTGCAAAATCACCCCTATGTTTGCTGCACACACAGAGTTTGGACAAATGTTATGTTCTACCCAGGAATTGAGAAAAGGAGGAAAAAGAAAATAAAAATAAAAAAGAGAGAAGATTAAAGATCAGGGAGAGGGCTTTTGTTCTCACTGTTGGCACATTTAGCCAAAACAGTTTGATAAGTCTTTAATTAAAAAATGAAGAGCTGAGTGGATTCAGGGGGAAAAGAGGCCTTGTTTTCTCAGCAGGACCTCAACCCTTTGCAGTCATTAGCAAATAAAAAGGTCAACACTGTGCAACTGGCTCAGTGCTCCTCTCAAGCGCTGGTGTTCTATAAGCCCCTCAAAGGGGCTACTGAGAGCCTCTGGGAAGGCTTCCCATCAAAACAAGAAGATTATGTGTGAAGTTTGCTTTTAGTCTGAGGGTTTAAGCCTTCACCTATTTCTAATGTTCAAGCATTGCTGAAACTTTTTTTTTTTTTTTTGGTACTGGGGATTGAAACTGGGGACATTCTACCTCCAAGTTACATCCTCAGCCCTTTTTTTATGTCTTATTTTGAAACAGGGTCTCACTAAGTTGCTGAAGCTGGCCTCAAACCTGCATTCCTCCTGTGTCAACCTCCCAAGTACTGAAATTACAGGTGCGTATCACCATATCCTGCTTGCAATTGTTTTCTTAAAACAATAAATAATCATCAACTGAATGAGACTCTGTTTTCAAATAAAAAAATATAAATAGGTCTGGGGGTGTAGCTCAGAGGTAGAATGTCCCTAGGTTAAATCCCCAGTAACACACACACACACACACACACACACACACACACACACACACACAAATAAGTTAATTAATTAACTAAAAAAAAATCCTTAGCACGTACCACCACCCTATACCTACATGAATTTGAATCTCTAGGATAGGGCACAGAAATTCTTATTTCTCAGAAGCTTATAGGAGAGTCTGATAAGTAGTCAAGCATGAGCATCACTCTCTCTAGAGCCTGGCTGTGTGACTTACCTTTGCTCCAAGTGGTAAAGAGTTGATGGCATTGATTGCATTGTTTAGTAGGAATGAGGTGGTAAAGTTACTTAAGAAAGGGGATTCATAGTTTTTGCTTTGCAATTTGACATTTGTGGGAAGAGGTTTTGATATAGATAAAGGTCCTCTTTGGGGGCAGCCGGTTCAAGCTGCAGACACAGGATCCCTGGAGCTACAGGAGGGAGTGAGATGATTATATCTGGCAGGGTCACCTCTGCAGCAGTGGCTGTATTATCTGTACATACCGCTCCAGGGGCCTCAGGTTGAACATCAGCCATTATCTTGGGATATAATATACTGGGGTCTTTTGGGACTACTGTGGTGAATTTTTTTTTTTTTTTGCGGTACTAGGGATTGAACTCAGGGGCATTCTACCTCCGAGCTACACCCCAAGCTCTATTTTTTATTCTTTATTTTGAAACCGAGTCTCACTAAGTTGCGGAGTGCCTCACTAGGTAGCTGAGGCTGGCCGCGAACCCGGATCCTCTGGTCTCAGCTTCCCGAATGCTGGGATTACAAAGCGTGCGCCACCACGCCCAGCTTGTAGTGAATTATTAATCTAAATATTTTCCTAATTCTTTTGTCTCCTTTATATGATGTATTCATTTATAGATATCATTTATAAATATATTAATAAATGCTTATTGATGGCATGGTTCTATGCCAGGCCCCCTATTAGAAATACAACTGTGAAGAGAAGGTCTCTGATATTTAGACCTTATTCCTTCCTGATTTTCAACTGTTGCTTCTCATTCCCACAAGTGTCTTTCTTTTCTTACTTCTGTACACATGGCAAAAATATATCTTGCTAAGTCCCTAACATATTTTACATCTATTTCCAAGTTAGTAGTCTCTGAAAAAGGACCTGTTTTACAAGAAGAGTTTCTAAGGAGCCACATACTGCTATTGTCTTTGCTTTTCCCTTGACTTTTTATTACTGGCTTTTGACTTGAATTCTTGATAGCTGGAAATGTTGATTGCCTGAATCTCAGAAAAGCAAAGGCTTTCTTTTTATATCCCATGAAGATTTCATTGGTGGATTACTGAGAGCCACAGAAACATTTTCCCATCTGGATTCCTAGACTGTCTTTTTATTTTTTATTTTTTTCTGTTTTCCTTTCATAATTGGTCTTCTCCAGAGAGATCTTTCTTTTTTTTTTTTTTTTTTTTGCAGTACTGGGGATTGAACTCAGAGGCATTCTACCTCCAAGCTATACCCCCAGCCCTATTTTTTTTATTCTTTATTTTGAAACCGAGTCTCACTAAGTTGCGGAGTCCCTCACTAGGTAGCTGAGGCTGGCGGCAAACCCGGATCCTCCGGTCTCAGCCTCCCGAATGCTGGGATTACAAGCGTGCGCCACCACGCCCGCCTCAGAGAGATCTTTCTTGAATGTTGATCTCATCTCTTTTCATTCCCTAAAACCCTGCAGCTACTTCTAAAAAAGGGGGATTAAACTCAGGAGCATTCTACCCTTAAACTCTACTTCTAGCCCTTTTTATGTTTTGTTTTGAAATGGTTTCACTAGGTTGCTGAGGGTCTTGTTAAGTTGAGGCTGTCTTTGAACCTGTGATCCTCCTGCTCAGCCTCCCAAGTGCTGGGATTACAGGTGTGTACCACCAGGCCAGCTTAAAAGTTTCAGCATAAGATTGCCACTGGGGAACCATTGATTCCTCAATTCAGATTAACAGGACCTTTGGTTTACATGATAGAAAAGAATTTCAGCACTAACCAATCTGAGGCAGAGACAGACATTTATTTAGGAAAATAGGAAATACACATTCGAGGAAGAATGCCGGCCACCCCATGAATGAGAGAAGCCCTCTGGGAGTGCAGGATTCTACTTCATAGGGGACTTCCATGAGGGGTGGGCAGGAGGTACATGAGGGTGACCTCAGTTCTTTAGTCACATGTTATTTAGGGTGTTCTTAATCCTAACCTTCACTGTCTTATCATCAGGTATCCATTTATTTATCTTATTTATTTATACCCCCAGCCCTGTTTTATTTTTTATTTGGAAACAGAGTCTCACTAAGTTGCTGAGAGCCCCTGATAGGTTGCTGAGCCTAGCCTCAAACCTGCTATCCTCATGTCTCAGTCTTCCAAGTACTGAAATTATAGGTGTGCACCACCACTCCTGGCTAGCAGATAATATTTTAAACTATTCAAGGACAAGCAACAATGATGAGGAGATTGCTGTCTTGGACGGTGTCCAAGGAGATTCCTCTTTGGGTGACTTCTGTTGAATGATAAACAGACCTCTCCTAAAGATGGTCCACAGTTTTCAGCATCACTTACAAACTCCTCAGGGACTTTTGAGTCTAACAGGTCTTGTCTCAGGCTTCCATATTAAAGTTACATTTTTCTTGTTCTCCCTTATGTCTCCTTTCTACCTACTTTATTTCTTCTATCCTATATCAAGATGAAACTCTTTAGCTGGGCTTGGTAACACAGCCTGTAATCCCAGTACTTGGGAGGCTGAGACAGGAGGATCACAGGTTCCAGGCCAGTCTTAGCAACTTAGTGAGACACTGTTTCAAAATAAAAAATAAAATAGGTCTGGGGGTACAGTTTAGAGATAGAATGCCTCTAGGTTCAATCCGTGGTACTAAAAACAAAAACTCTTTAGCTTATCTCCTAGCACCCTGGGAATCTAGGTCTTACCTCATCTCCCAAGTCACCAAGCCAAACTCTTCACATACTTCTCTGACAGCGTCATGCTGGTTCATTCCAGTTTCCTGATTCCTACAAGTCTTCTGCCTGGAATGGCTCTTCACAAACTCATCTAAATCTTCAAAATTCTATTCTGCCCAAGGAAATGTCCTTGGCCACTCACAGACTCAGATTCCCCTTTCTGTGCTGCTCTAATACTGCAATACTGTGGCATCTTGTGCCTCCCTCTCACTTGGAGACTCCTCTTTCTGGACTGTCTCTCTCCTTCAGGACAAAGTATATGCTCAGGGTACCTGGGACAAAGGAAGCATGGAATAAATTTAACACCAATGGGAACAGGAATTTTTTGAGTTTTTCTGAATCCTCATTGGTTCACATGGTAGCATTAGGTGTTTGCTGAAGACAATGAATAAAATGTACTAGTTATACTTTTATTTCTTGTCTTTTGAGCAGTACATATTTGTAAATACTATTAGAGCCAGGCATGGTGGTGCACACTTGTAATCCTAGTACTTGAGAGCCTGAGACAGGAGGATTACAGGAATAGTGAGACTCTCAGCAACCTAGTGAGACCCTGTTTTAAAGCAAAATAAATGAATAAATAAAATAAATAAATAAAGGGTTGGGGTTGTATGTAGCTAAGAAGGTAGACTTCAACCCCCAATACCAAACATACATGAAAAAAATCTATTAGAAATGAAGTAGTATATTTATTTGTTCAAGCACATAAATGCTAGTGGTTGACTCCCAGTTTTAATAATGTAAACACTGTAGCCAGTGCTACAATTGTTAAATGATCCATCCATAGTTTTGAACCATTATCCTAAGTGATATCTAATCATAAAATAACTAACATCCTCTTATAACTATGCTACCCACTATGGTAGATACTAGCCATGTGTGGCAACTAACCAGTTAAATAGGTTAAGTTCTCAATAACTACACAGAAGCACTGATACAGAACATTAAATTTAAACCAATTATATACTCACAGGTTCATAAACTGGAAATTTTTCCTTTTTTTTTTTTTTTACGTTACAGGGGATTGAACCTAGGGACATTCTACCTCCGAGCTACATCCCCAGTCCTATTTTTTATTATTTATTTTAAAACAGGGTCTTACTAAGTTGTGGAGAGCCTCACTAGGTAGCTGAGGCTAGCCTCGAACCCAGATCCTTCGTTCTCAGCCTCCCAAGTGCTGGGATGACAAGCGTGCACCACCACACTTGGCTTATCCTCTCTTTTAAAGTGAAAATTTGAGGAGAAATACATTAGTCAGAAGGAAATACTCTGCAAAATACAATGCTTTGCTTTTATATAAATCTGTTTATAGAGACCAAAAAGTATTTACTATATTAATGCAAACAAAAAATATTTGGAGAACCTAAATAAAACTCAAATTCTGCTAAATAAAATACATCTCTAAAATTGAATTTTAATGTAATTCAGAATTGTAGTGGCTTTTAAGTTATAGTAAAATAAGCTTAATTATAGGATTTATGTTACTTTAATAATCGTCATTTGTGTTGGTAGTACTGCATGAAAGCTTTTCTAATACATGTAATTTTGTAAACCCATTTTCTTAAGTCAGGTTCAGAAATACAGATATGTGTAAAACACAAAATACTAAGTGAGGATTAAGTTATAACACATCGATCCATTTATTCTGAAATGTTTAATACTATAGCATGGTGTGTTGAAAGCAGGAAGAAAGTTCGGAGTTGTGTGTGAACACTTCATTCATAATCAAGCATTTAAGGTACATGTATCCTATATAAACATTAACACAAACAGTACAATACTTCCTCAAACTTTTTTTTTTGTACTGGAGATTGAACTGGGGTGTTCTACCTCTGAGCTACACCCCAAGCCCTTTTTACTTTTTATCTTGAAACAGGGTCTTACTAAGGTGCTGAGGCTGGCCTTGAAACTGCAATCCTCCTATCTCAGCCTCCTAAGTATTTGGATTACAGGCGTGCTCCACCATACCCAGCAAACTTTTTTTATTGGGTTATTAAAGTGTGCCTTGGATAAAGGAACATATTTTAAAAAATCTGTACATGGTAGAGCTATAGGAAAGAGAAATGTATAAGTATAAAAGCTCAAGCTAGATAAAATCTGGATACTATTTCTGTTGCTTTGTCTAAACCAGTATTTCAGGAGCTTGAAACATCTTAGGTCAAACAGAGTCAGCTTTTAGAGAAGTTTCAACATAAGATTGCCTTCACTATTGCTAACTTTATGTTAGACTTCTTCTTGTACCAAATACAGCTTTACTGCATAAGGAAATACACAAAAGTGGTAAAGGAGAGGCATTACAGTTTGCTTCCCATATTCAGATCTTACAGATTTTATGTTCTGCTCCAAAACACAGACCAGACTGCTTTGTTTTAAAAATGCCTCCTTTCCTGCTAATAGATCTTTCTTGGAGTGTCCTTTCCTCATAACTGAGCTGATTCTTCCCATCCTCTATTGCTCACTGTCTGCAATAATTTTCAGAGAAAGAAACAGGGGGCTCATGTTACCTGTGGCTTTTTCCATGTCCACCAGGTGCATATCTGTGTTTTAGGAATAATATCAAAAGCCAAGCCTGATGGCATAGGCAAACAAAACTCACAGTTAGGACTGGAATATGACTCCTCTGAACACAGACCAACAGGAGAGATTCCCAGGTCCCCAGGTCATTTTTATAGCCTCACAATATGCTTTGATGTCACCACTTGAAAGGCCTTGATTTGAATTTAAATTGTTGTTTGCTGGAAATGTTTTGAGTTCAATCACTTCAACTCACTGTAAACTTTTCTTTAAGGGGAAAGAAAAAAACTAATTTGCTTAATTTACAAATGTTGATTTGGTTAATTTGTGCCCTTAATTATGATAAGGTTCAAAGCCCAACTTGAAAGGCACAAATTGCAGCTTAGAGTTTTGATACCTTTTCCAACAAATCTACTGAAAATAAATTAACAGAACAAGTGCTAGGCCATCCTTTTAACTGTTCTTGTTTCATTGCTCCTTTCTTTTCGGTGCTTTAGAATATTTAGATGAAGTTTGAAAATGGTTTCCCAGCAGAATTCTGTCCAAGGTTTATTCTTGCTGAATCATAAGCATTCTGGCTTTATAATTTCAAGATTTCTTCTATTGTCTCAATGACATATTGTGTGAAAGTTTGGTTAGGAACTATTTCTGGGTCATAAGAAGAGACATTTCCAAAAGAAAGTGTAGTACCCTACGGTGACATCAGCATTTCTTTCTCCATAGTATCTTTTCAGGAAATGAGGAGACTTTTGAGATTGCAGAAAATTCAAGGTTTTATGAGATACTTTTTAATGAAAAGTGTCATCCGTCCTATAGAGTCACAGCTTGTCTGAAATAATTTTTGATGTGCCATTGTTTCTGGCAATAATATACAGTAAATGTATCTTTTTCTATTGATTAGACACAGATTTCCTTTGCCCCCTGAGAAAATAAAAGGCTCTGATATGGACTAAATGCACTCAGGTGCCTTCTTCCAAAACAATGATAATTTCAACTGTGGTATTTCTGTTAGGCTTCTTGTTAGGACCAGCATTCACTTCATTATCTGGGAACAAATTCCTCTTTGGTTCTTCTGCTCAGTTGCTCAATATGTTTTTGGAATTGAGGGGCTTCCTTCTGTATTTTTCTTAGATTGATAGGGATCTTTTCCAGTTCTTGATCTTCTGTACCACTGGGTAAATTAAAAATCCCTTCTATTTTTCATAATACTAGTATTTAAGGTGTTTTTCTTGTTTGTTTTTAATTTTAAGTCTCTTAGGATTAGTTTTAAGCTGTACTTTTCAAATTTTTATTTGCATGTGGATCCCTGGAGACTTTATTAAAATGCAAATTCTGATTCAGCAGGTCTGGAGTGGGAGCCCAGATTCTACAGTTCTAACTGGCTTCTAGGTGATGCCTATGCTGCTGGTGCAGGACTGCTCTTTAATTAGCAAGAGATTAAGGTATTTGCTTGTACATTTAACAAGGAGCCCCACATGGTGGCAGGCTGATGTTTCTCCAGGATGAACCCCATGGAGACTGAGGGCTGAGGACTATGGCAGCACCAAATTCCACATTAAATTTCCTCAAGGATTTTTATTTCCATTACCTGAAAAATTTCTGAGCAACTTGAAGATCTGACATAATGTTTTGCCCAAAACTGCCAGTTTCAAACTTCTGTTAAAGTTGAACAGGAATTTAGATACTAAGTGTATGATTCTGAACATGTAATTCTAGATTTTAAAGCATTTTGAAATGATCTTGTCCCACAAAATTTAACAATGGTCCACTTTTAGCCACTCACTTATAACATCTTTCCAAAAACATTTTATATAGTTTCATAAAATAACCATTTTTTATATTTGTGTTAATATGTCTATATTACAAAAATGAGTACAAGTGATGTAGCTAGTTTATAATAAAATATGCACATATATTTCAAAGTATTCGACATAGTTTTCATAAAGATATTTTGTTTTATAATCATAGGTCATATATATTGCAGTAATATGTACAAATAGTATAATTTTGGGAATAGACACAATTGACATGGCAAATATAATATGGGCATAATAAAGAGTAAATCACTTATGGCAATCATCAAGTTTCATATGTGCACAGAATAATCAATATGCTTTGCAACAGGATGTGAAAACATGGAATAAGTCCATGAAATGTTCGAGTGGTGCTCAAATAAGAGACATTCCTTTAAAAAACAGAGATAAGGAGAGAATGGAGAGACCATTTTGGCATTTGCTTTGTCTGTTATCTCCCTGGTGTCTGAGAAAGCACCCGTATATAAGTGACAAGTCAAGAGGTGAGTTAAGAGAATCAGCTAGCAAATGAGAGTCTTGGGAAAGGATGGGCAACAAGCAAGGGGAAACTGCAGGTACAGAGTTCAAAATGAGTTTGGCAAACTCAAGGAGATGCAGCCATGCACACAATAGTTGTAGCAATGAGTGAAGGGGCATGTGGTAGGATGTGATATTGATACAGTAAAGAACAAAATTACATAGGGCTTTATAGGGCATGATAAAGATTTTGGATTTTATTCTAAGAGCAATGTAAGCCATGATGGTTAAACATGAAATAACATGAGGGCATTAGTAGTCAGGCATAGGTGGCACATGCCTGTGATCTCAGTACTTGGGAGGCTGAGACATGAAGATCATGGGTTCTAAGCCAGTCTCAGCAACTTAGTGAGGCCCTCGGCAACTTAGCAAGACCCTGTTTCAAAATAAAACAGATCTGGGGGTATAGCTCAGAGGTAGAATGTCCCTGGATTCAATCCCTAGTACCACATAAAATAAATAAATAAATAATAAAACATAATAAGATAAATAAAAATTAGTAGCAGATAAGTAAATTTTAAGGACTGTTCCACTATTTATATATTAGACCTATGTCCATCCTAGAACTATTAATAATTAATACTATATATCGTGTAATTTCTTATTTTCTAAACATTTTAATTGATAAAAAAAGATATATTTATTTGGGGCTTAATATTTATTAAAAATGCAAAAGATTTGTGGGAAAAATATATTGGCTGAAGTAGCATCATCTTAGGACATTGTTCTGTTCAGTTTACCTCATGAAAATATGTAAATAAAAATGCATAATTTTCTTGTTTTTATTATCTCTGGGTTTTGTTTGTTTGGGTGTGGTTTTTGCAGAAATATACTGCTGAACCACGTGCTGAACAAGATTTTCTATTTAACATTTGTCAAATTAGACACTAATGGTTCCATTTGAATCTCGTATCTGTTTTTCTACAAAGTAAAAGCAAGAGTTATGAACTGGGAGTATTACAAGGATTGGCAGCCAAAACCATAGGGAATGGTTTTGATCTGTGAAACAACTAGAGAATATATATATATATATATATATATATATATATATATATATATATGCATATGTGTATGACTATGTATACATATATATGCATATATATGACGATGTATACATATACATATTTAAATTCAAAATTTTATAGAAAATTAGGCTGGTCAAACAAAATAAATCTGCAGGTTAAAGTGGCTCATAGACCACCAATTTGAGATTCCTTGTTCAAAGATATTTAAAACTTTTAGTGGACAAAACTTGATAGTGATTCTAGAAGTTTCAACAAAGTAATTTTTGTTCCTAAAAATAGATTGGGATCGTTTTCTCTGATTGATGACAAACGTAAAAAGATGAAAACAGTTTGGGTATATCCTTAGCTAGCACTAGGTAATATATTCTAATCACAATGATTGTGTTTACCCTCCAAGAGTGAAGTTTGTCTAGCAATGATTTCAGTTCTGATTTATGTTGCTATGCTGATTTAGCATGTAAACAAGGTGATATTTGGGATATACAGTATGATTTGATTAATGTTAATGCACCAAGAAAACCTCGTATAGGCCTTTCTATTACATTGTTAACTCAATTGTACCATTTTAAAATGTAGTGCACATTTTTTAATGTTACTAAAGTGAATGCTTTAAAGCAAAGGAAATTGGGAATTGAGTTGTAGCAAATGTATCTTTTTCTGAGAAAGATTAATCTGAAGGCTTTACATTAATGTGCAGAGAAAAATAAGGAAGCAGATCCCTAAGTTGGTAAAGGTAGCTTCATATTCACTCCAGAGAACAAGGTCAGGTAGTGCAATCAGAGGTTGCCATGTACATTGAAGTGGTACATAGATTTTGCAGTGCAATAATTGAATAATATATTTAATGCAGTAAGACAAAATTCTGATTAAAAAAGCTGTATAAAGGAAACTTATCAGTTAGAGGGAAACTGCTGGCTTCATTTCTTAGTACCCAAGATACCATCTATTCTTCTGTGAAAGACAAATAAGAAAATGTGTCAGATACAATTTCTTAAATGATCAGCTTTTGTGACACATCTGTCATGTGTCATTTCAAGTGTCTCCAGATATTGCACCTACTGAATCATGCAAAATTAATTACAGTTGAGAATGTTGTGACTTTTGCTCCAAGCCCTTCATGATCAGTTACCTCCCTTTGGGACTTAAATAAACACTTAGTTTAAAAAGTAACCATTCTCTTTATAGTTGGTAAATATCTGGGTATTCTTATGTGGAGTATTTAATAAGCACCTAGTTAGTTACTTTTGACAGCGCTACCCCAGTGTCACATTTGTCACAGTACATGCCTCCTACTGCATGTTATTTTGTGGTAGAATATCAAGAAAAAAACATGATAGTTAATGTCTCATGAGAAAGGTAATTTGTAGTATGAATGGTGTGAGGGTAAATTGTAAATTTGCAACTTAAGAAGTAAATTTTGTTTCAGGGTGTGTAAAAGCAAATGTAAATATTAAAAGGTCAATTTATTAGGATGATAAATATATATATATACACACATATGTAAGCATATAATCTACCAATATCTGCAATACTCATATTAATAGTATTTAATATTTATATAGATGAAGAATTTTAATAGATAATAATTTCTTTTTTTTTTTTTTTCAGTACTGGGGATTGAACTCAGGGGCATTCTACCTCCGAGCTACACGCCAGTCCTATTTTTTTATTCTTTATTTTGAAACAGGGTCTCACTAAGTTGCAGAATGCCTCAGTAGGTAGCTGAGGCTGACAAACCCAGATCATCCGGTCTCAGCCTCCCAAATACCGGGATTACAAACGTGCGCCACCACGCCTGGCTGTTAATTTCTTTCTTTCTTTCTTTATTTTTTTTGCGGTACTGGGGATTGAACGCAGGGGCATTCTACCTCTGAGCTATACCCCCAGCCCTATTTTTTATTCTTTATTTTGAAACCGAGTCTCACTAAATTGCGGAGTGCCTCACTAGGTAGCTGAGGCTGGCCTCGAACCCGTATCCTCCGGTCTCAGCCTCCCAAATGCTGGGATTACAAGCATGCGCCACCATGCCCGCTTGTTAATTTCTTAAATATGAGTTATTTCTTGGCTATAGGGGGTTCTTGGAAAGAGACTAACTAGAAAAATAAACTCCAAGCAGAAAAGTCTGTAAAGATTAGCTGATGGAATCAAGCAGTGGGAGGTTGAGTTAGAACTGGCAATTCACTTTCTGCCACAGTAGGTTGTTGCACATAATTACCCTTAGACCTCATCAGACCTAAGAGAAAGTCCTGACACACCATAGGAAATTAGGCTATGTATGCTTAATGTCCCATCACAGCATGGGGAAGCAAGAAGCCTTGCGAGCTGTGATTGTATTAAGGTTTTATTTTTTTAATGCTTTTCTACCATTAGAATTCTGAAAACTATCATTGAAGAGTCATACACACTCTCACTTTGATTAGCCTTATCTTTGTCTGAGATTCCACTGGCTTGCATTTTACCAACATCCAAAATTAGAAATCCTAGGAAATCAGCAGATGTTAAAGCATGTTTTGGTATTAGTCATTAGAAAGGGGGAAGGCTGGTGGCAAGGCACTGATTAATCACTTTATTATCCTAAGAAACATGCTTCCTAAAACGAACAAGCCCTAAAGAAGCCTTTGGCAGTGTTATACTCCATCATCTTCGAGTATTATGAACGAATTTGTATTTTTACATGTAGTCTATGTATATTAGGAAATATACAGGATGCCAAGAGTTGTAACCAATGGTTATGAAGTAAGACAGATTCTGTTTTAGCAGACACATTTCTTGAATTATTTTTCACTATCAATAAGGCTCTATACTTTCTGTGTCAATACTGGAATACTGAGATAGTGAACTGGAAGTGAGAAGCAGTTTAATTAGGTTTATTTACTCATTGGTACTGGGGATTGAACCCAGGGGGAATTCTACCTCCAAGGTATACCCCTGGCCCTATGTTTTATTCTTTATTTTGAAACAGGGTCTCACTAAATTGTAGAGGAGCTCATTAAGTAGTTGAGGCTGGCCGAGAACCTGCAATCCTCCTGTCTCAGCATCCCAAGTACTGGGATTACACGTGTGCATCACCATGCCTGGCTTCTCCCAAGTCTTTTTTGTGGTACTGGGAATTGAAACCAGGAGAATTCTACTTCCGACCACCAACTCTATTTTATTTTGAAACAGGGTGTCACTAAGTTGCAGAGTGCTTCACCAAGTTGCTGAGGCTGGTGGTGAACCTGTGGTCCTCCTGTGTCAGAATACCAAGTATTGGGATTATAACTGTGTGCCACCATACCCAGCCCTTAATAGGCTTATTAAAGGGAATTGTTTTTTATCACATTTCTAGTTGATAATTTGTGGCCCGTTTGTTCTGTGTTGAATCTAAATCATTTGGAAGAAAACTTAGGTGCTCCTAATTGATTTTCTTCCCCTAGGACTCTAACAGACTGTTTTGACCTTCCTGTGATTTCTGCTATAGTGAATACCGGAATGAGTAAGACAGTTCCTGTGTTCAGAGTTGGTGGTCTATTCAAAGTGGGAGCAGGGCGTTAGGGGCAGAAGCAAAGAGTGCATTGCAATGTAAAAAAAAAAAAAATGTCTGTAATAAAGATGCTGTCAGTAATAAGGTGCTTCTTCAACAGCTCTCTGTGGGAAATAACCTACAAAAGCCTATTATGAGTATCAAGAAGACATTGCTTCTGATACTAACCATAGAATAACACGTATCTTACTGTTAAACTATAGATAATGGATCTGAGAGGATTTCCATCAATTTTTGCGATTTCATTAGATTTGTTTTAATTGAAAAAAAAAAAAAGTAAACAGGCCCCAATGTTTGTTTCTTCCTTCCCTTCCTTACTTCCTTCTTTCATGGTGCTGAGAATGAACCTAGGGGCATTCTACCTCTGAGCTTCACCCCTAGCCCTATTATTTTATTTCGACATAGGGCCTAAGTTGTTGAGTTCTCAAACCTGCTATCCTCCCAAGTTTCAGTATCTCTTAAGAATGGATGATTTTTAAATAATTCATTAATCCAAATTAAACATAAATACTGGCCAGCTTTAATTGTATAATCTTTTTATTTAGTCTAAATTAAACACAGAAATTTTACTCTAACAAAGGTAAAATTTACTAGTTTTCAGTTACAGCCCTTCAGAGAAAGCTTTGGGATAAAACAATTACAATTTCAAACTAACCATGCCAACTCTGAATTAGTATTAGCCAGAACTATCACACATATACAGGTGAGTTACCTTCTCCAATATAGGAAAAACAGGGAAACTTTTAACAGTATAAACAACCACAAAAAGCAGTAACAAGTAGTAAACAACAGCACAAATATGAAAACTTCATAAAAAGAAAATCAGTTACCCATTTAAAATGTAAGACCTTGCAAAGGGAGAATAATTCTCAACTCTCTCCTTGTATATTTTTTTCCTCAGTACTTAGATAATGTTTTTTCTTTAACAGAGGAAGATCATCTAATTATTTGGGAGTTTTTCCTTCTGTTAATTAATACTTAGACTGTGATACAAATGTTTATGTGCCTATATTCTCAAGGCTTAAAGATAAATTAGGTGGTAGGTGAAAAGGAAATGCGCTAAGTCCTACCTTCCTATTGACTTCAAATATAGTTCATGGGTATGTAAATTAGGACTAAATGGCTTTATTACTTGTAAATAAAGTGAGTAATAAGTCAACTGAGCATTCAGTATATATCGCCATCTACCTATGCCTCACTTATTCTGGTAAGATGGTGATAGAAACGTAGATTATGAAATAAGAAAAAATACACATTACATGTTGAAACTAAGATTTTTAACTCCTGATTCTCCTTGACAAAAATGGATACCATCTGTATGTGGAAACTAATTAAGAGGAAACTAGGAGCTATACTGAATGAAACCTTCCACTTTTTATGAAAAAGCCCAATGCTGTAATTCATTAAGATCAAATGGTCCCGTGACACTGATTTTTGGGAAGGATATGAGAATTACTCAAATTCAGATTTGGGGCTTAAAGACTTCTGAGAAACAGGAAGGTATTGAGATATTATTGGGTCTCATCAGAGGAGACTTAAGTAACCTAGTTGATCCTAGAACTACCCCTCCAAAATCTTTAGTCATGGCCAAGACAGAATATTACTGGTTTCTGAAGAGTAGGATAAATGAAGCAATATCAAACCAAGTTGATTCCTTGATTTTTTCAGGTAACATAGATTTAAAAAGACAAAAACAAAAACAAAAAAAATTCTAATACAATGTATTTAAACTCATCCTGTTGTTAGCTCTAGCATTTCAAAATAATTCCCAAGCAACTAAAATAATGTTTAACCTAATACAACAATCTATTGCCTCCAAGATAGGATTTTCTATCTTAATGGTCTTAAAAAAACAAAACAAAAACAAAAACAAAAAAAATTATAATTCTGAAGTAAATATCTTTATTTTGTTATACAACCCCCAAATCTTAAAACTATCTTAGTACTTTAACATTGTAACAGACCATCTTTAAGCTTTTATGTGCAGTTTTCACATCGTTTTACTCAATATTTTAAAAATGTAGTTAACATATTATAGAGACTTTAATATTGCTGCATATTCCTTGTAATCTTATTTGGTATATCATTTTCAGAGCTACTTATGCATATTTACAGTGACTTAAAGTGAACAGCCCACCCTCCTTTCCCTCCCCTCAATTAAAAATAAAAAAGGAAAATGCAAAGCAAAGAGAACAGGAAATGTGATTAGGTTCTAGGAAGGAAACCCTAATTACTAAAAGTGGGGATGCAGAATTTGGCTTTCTGTACCCACTTTGTATGCTACAAATGAAACCTTAGGAGAATATAGCCAAGTATTTTTTTCTAACATTTCAAGACGCACCAGTGGATTTCTGGATTTGTTCCTTTAAAATCAGGATACTCTGCCTTTGCTCAGGAGGAAGCATGGCAATCTGATCTGCAGTCAGTTGAAGAACCTGCATGATCAGAGCTGCTTTTTCTTGATCCTGTGGAGTTACCTGACTCTGGCCAGGACTAAAACTGCTAGGCTGCCCTCCACCTTGCTTGCTTGCCCCTTGCATACCTGCTCCTTGTATGCCGGCTCCCTGCATTCCTCCTCCTTGCATGCCCGCTCCCTGTATGCCTGCCCCCTGTATGCCACCTCCAGGGTTTCCTACTCCTGAAATGCTTGGGACCTGTCTAGGTCCTTGAGGTCCACCTGCCCCTATATTAATGGTACCAGGACCCTGGATTCCACCAGTCATGGGGCCTCTGGAAGTAGGGCCAGGGCCTCTCATTTCTAATCCTCTTGCATCCATGCCTCTTGCTTCCATCCCTCTGGTTTCCATTGCACAGCTCTCCATTCCTCTTCTCTCCATTACTCGTGTCTCTAGGACCTCAGTTTCCAAGGCTCGAGTCTCCATCCCTCGAGACTCTCTACCTCCTCTGCCATCCATAGGTAGACCCCTTTGGTCTATCATGGGTCCTCTGGGCTCTCCAATTAGCATTCTGGGATCTGGTAATGGCCCTCCCCTCATATCATGTGAGGAAGGGCCACGGCTGTCATGACCAGAGGCATGGTGCATGGGGGGACCCTGATGGGGTGGACCCAGATAACCTCTGGGTTCTACTTCTCCAGTAACTGAAAGCAGAGTCCCTCCACGTGGGTCATTTGGAGCATCTCCTAACAGTCCTCGAGGAGGAAGGCCACCAGCAGTAATTGGTCCACGAGGTATAGGAGCTCTAGGATCTGACATCTGTACTTGTCCTCTCTCTAAAGGCACGGGGCCAACCCCTGGCATTCCAACTTGTGCCTGCATTGCTCCTCCAGGAGTTAAGGGACCAGGTCCAGGAACTGCAGCTGGTATTGGCCCCGGAGCTGGAATTCCACCCTGAATAGGAGTCTGCATCAGAGGAGGAATGTCCTTTACAGGTCTTCTAGCCAAATGCTGAGGCTGAGGGGTTGGAGGATTCTGTTGGTTCAACAAAACATTAGGTCCTGGGCAGAGCCCGGGGCCTGGGCCAGGGCCAGAGACAGGCTGAGATTTGCCTGGGATCAGTGGTGTAACATGTATCTTGCGATGCAGAATTTTCAGAGCAATCTCAGGATCCATGATTCGCATCACTACTTGTGCCTGCAGCAAAGCATAAGCCAGTTGTGGGTTTTGAAGTAACATGTTTCGAGCTTCCTGGTGACTGTTTTGGACACAGAGCTTCATCTGCTTCATCAGCTCAAACATCTGCTCTGGGGGGAGACTGGCAACCGCTCTTGTAATCGACTCCGGGGCATCTTCTGGATCGATGGGGTCCCCGTAGGGTGAGTCAATGATGGGTGCTGCGGGCCCCAGGCTCTTTAGCTCCTCCTTGTTCTTTTCACTGGCAGCATTGTCCACCCGAAGAGCTCTCCCACTGAACTCCCGCCCATTGAGGTTCCTCATGGCACTAAGCGCGGTCTCCTGGTCTTGGTACTCGCAGAAGCCATAACCCTTGGGTTTCCCTGTCTCTCTATCATATACTAGCCGGAAACTGACAACAGAACCAACCTCCGAGAAAATGTCCTTTAACTGCTCCTCAGTTGCCTCATACGGAATGTTCCCCACGAACACGGAACGCAGTGATCGATCCATTGCCGGGTCTCTCACAGCCAAACTCGACATGATTCTGGTCGTGCACACAGCCGATAGCGGATTCTTCCAGCATTCGTCCTCTGGCGACCCACACTTCCGCCGAGCAACGGAAGCCGCCTTCAAAACCCGCACGGAAATCCTACTGCTCCACTCACAAGGTTCCGCCTTTCTGCACGACCAGCGTCTCGGTGTGTCACTAACTTAGCTCACCCTTGCTTTCCGCCCCGGTCACTCGTGGTTCTGTCAGCGCTTTATTACTGAGACACACAGTTCATTTTCTTTCTCTTACTCTACATACTTTCCTTGGCTCCCCACCCCCCCATGACCTGCTCAGTTTAAGTTGACCACAGTAAAAATGGCCGCCGAGACTTCACCATGACAACCGGGAGGGTCCGCCTCCCTTGACGTCAAGGGCGGTTTTGCGTGCGTTGCACTGCGGGGAACCAGTAACCGAAAGCGGATTGAAGGCTGAGGTTGCTTGTTTTCGATCTGATACGTGGATTTTAATGAAGCCGTTTCTCTTTAGTACAGTATATTTAAACTATATTTAAAATTGGGTTTCGGGCATTGTGTTGCAAGTGTATTCATTTAAAAGCAGGTTTGAAGCCGGGCGTGGTGGCGCATGCTTGTAATCCCAGCATTCGGGAGGCTGAGACCGGAGGATCCGGGTTCGCGGCCAGCCTCAGCTACCTAGTGAGGCACTCCGCAACTTAGTGAGACCCGGTTTCAAAATAAAGAATAAAAAATAAGACTGGGGGTGTAGCTCGGAGGTAGAATGCCCCTGGGTTCAATCCCTAGTACCGCAAAAACAAAACAACAAACAAACAAACAAAAAAAAGCAGGTTTGAGATCTGTCCTTTCAAATAAAAAAGGAATAGCTTCTTTACATGAAGACATTTTTGGAAATTAATTACCTGGAAATACAAGCCGAAGCTTGTGTCAGCTGCATCCCCGCCCCCACTGTTGTTACTAGATAGGTGGTGGATCCTTCCAGTTTTCTCTCTGCATTCAGGCAGCAGTCTAGCAGTCTTGATGTTCATAATATTTTGCCCCCCCTTTAATATTAGTCGTTTTTAATATTAATGATTAATCATAAACAGCTGCCTGTGGCTGCGGAGTATGAATTGATTGAGTTTATGTAGCCATTCTTAAATTGTGAGCATTTAGGTTAGTTTCGAATTTTATTATAAATTGATGCAATGAGACCACCGTCTGCGCTTTGAAGGGAGAAACTGGTTTCTCTTGCTGCTAATTATGCAGGCAGAAATCAGAACACATTGAGCACAGCCCTCATCCCATTTGACCATAGATCTGAAGCTTGGAGAGCGCTAGGTAAATTGCCCAGGGCCAAGCAGCCAGTAGGAGACAAAGCTGGAATTCTTAAGCAGGTCCCCTTCGCATAGCTCCAGAGGTGTGCTATCCTGTATGGTAGCCAATAGCCACATGTAGTGAGTACTTCAAATGTGGCTAGTATGATTGAGAAATTGAATTTAAAATTTTTTATTATTTTCAATACAAAACTGATGTTAGTCTATTGGAAAACTTTTTTTTTTTTTTTTTTGCGGTACTGGGGATTGAACTCTGAGGCATTCTACCTCCGAGCTATACTCCCAGCCCTATTTTTTATTCTTTATTTTGAAACCGAGTCTCACTAAGTTGCGGAGTGCCTCACTAGGTAGCTGAGGCTGGCCGCGAACCCGGATCCTCCTGTTTCAGCCTCCCGAATGCTGGGATTACAAGCGTGCGCCACCACGCCCGGCTTATTGGAAAACTTTTTAATATTTGAAATAGCTTTGGCATGTAATCTACTATGCAATGATGTTATTAATTTTAAGGTAAAACCAAACATTTGCAGTTAATATTTACATATAAGTGTTTTAATAGTTGGTTTTTAAAAAAGTTTTGGATATATGTTTGCCCAATCCACGTGGCAACTTAAATCTGCCAGGGATAATATATGCCACCTAATAAAAGCTTCCTATCTATGTTGAAGAAACAGAACAACTATCTACTAGTAATGTTTTCTGTTACTTATTCTTTTATTGGAATAAGGATTCAAGAAGTTGAGGCTAGTATTGTTTCAGAAAGCTAAAAAAAAATCCACGTGTCCTTCCTATGGTATCCTTTTACAAAGAGAAGTCATGCTTTTTTTTTGGTGCTGGGGATTGAACACGGGGGGGGGGGGGGGGGGGGGGGGGGGGGGGGGGGGGGGGGGGGGGGGCATTCAACCTCTGAGCTACCTCAGCCCTATTTTCAGGCCTATCTTATTTTTTATATTGAAACAGGGTCTAACTAAGTTGCTGAGGCTAGCTGTGAAACTGTGATCCTCCTATCTCAGCCTCCCAAGTACTGGGATTATAAGTGTGCACCACCACTCCTGGATATGCACATCTTAGACAATGAATATGTATATAATTGTATGTTTATTAAATATAGTAATTTTGAGTATGGTAATAGGTAATTATAACAGTAAAATTTATAGAAAGTTGTACAGTTTATCTGACACTTTCTTTACTGCTAGTACTGAAAGTGTCTGAACAAGGGACCCTTTTTTATCATGCATCAAAACCACCTGAAGCCAGGGCAGGTTAAATCAGATTCTCATTTACTAGTCCTGGATAGTTTGCTTTCCTAACATTGTCTATCAATGCTGATGCTGCTAGTCTGGCAACCTTTAAAAATCATTAGTACCTGGTATTTGCAGTGGTTTTCTTTATTTGCATCAGGCTACACTAAATTTAGTACATCCTGCTAAAAGGTGTGAAGTAGTTTTTTTTTTTAAAGATTTAGCAATAGTTTATGCTGATGAAATATAGCTAGTACATGCTAATATCATATTGAAGATTTCCAGGGCTTAAAGTTTGGGTGAACAGAGAATAGCTGAAGAACTCTGGGACAAACAAGAAGTAGAATATATGATTACAGTATGCTTTTGTCACATATTCTCTTTCTATGTTCTCTTTGTTTCCCCTATTCCATGCTAGAAGGTTCTCATAAGGACCCCTTCATGCAGGACCAATGTGACTCAGGACACATAAAATAATATTTATTAACTGAGTGGCCCAGAATAACCAAGGCCTCTTAGGAACATATCTGTGCTTTTCTAGCACTGATATCTATTTTTCACAGATCCAACTTGGAAAAACATCTACTTTATACTGTTGTCTCTTTTATTGCCATGAAGTTTAAACTTTAGATATTTATAGCATGCCGTATGCTATAAATGGATGGTATATTTTCAGATGTGTCTATTCATTGAGTAAATCAAGATATCAGGTATACTAAGATTTTTTTTTTCTTTTTGGTACTGGGGATTGAACCCAGGAGCATTCTACATTTGAGGCATACCCCAGCCCTTTTTATTTTGAAACAGGGTCTCACTAAGTTGTGGAGGGCCTAGAATTGCTGAGGCTGGCTGCAAACTTAATATCTTCCTGTGTCAGCTTCCCAGGTACTAGGATTACAGGTGTGTGCCACTACACCCAGCTCTGATTTTCAAGCAATCACATGACACATATATGGCTACATGGGACTGTCCTTCAAACTAATTCCTTTCAGAAACTAGAAACTTAAACTCTTGTCCTGAAATTGATATGACCATTAATTTATAAGACATCCATTTATAAGTCAGTGCCTTAACTTAAAAATATACCTTCTTTTCAAGAAAGAACAGGCTTATGCAACTAAATCACCCGAATTTCTGGCCAGATTTGGCAAAAATATGATATTTGGCTATTTTCATATCAAAATGTAAAGACTCGCCGGGCGTGGTGGCGCACACTTGTAATCCCAGCATTCGGGAGGCTGAGACCGGAGGATCCGGGTTCGCGGCCAGCCTCAGCTACCTAGTGAGGCACTCTGCAACTTAGTGAGACTCGGTTTCAAAACAAAGAATAAAAAATAGGGCTGGGGGTGTAGCTCGGAGGTAGAATGCCCCTGAGTTCAATCCCCAGTACCGCAAAAAACAAAAACAAAAACAAAAACAAAAACAAAAACAAAACAAAACAAAACAAAAAAACAAAATGTAAAGACTCTGAAGACCCTCAAAGTATACATAAAGTATGAAAATATTAATGAAAATGTTTACTATAGACTAAGTAGACATATTGAGAAATGATAGGCTGTGTGTGTGTGTGTGTGTGTGTGTGTGTGTGTGTGTGTGTGTGCTGAAAATTGGACCCAGGGCTTCATACAACCTAAATATATACTCTATCACTGAGCCTGAGGTTCATTTTTGAAATAAGTGTATGGGTCCCTAAAGGAACAGCTGAAACATACACTTACACGAAGTTTTCTCTAATCTTCCTACCCCTACCTCTAGATTGGAAATAATTTTATTTTCCTTTGTATGTAACATATTCTTTTTCAATAATTTTCTGATAGTAGTAATTCTTTTGCCTTATAGTATATTTCTGACTTCTATAAAATCACTCAGGGAAATATCTAGGTCCCTTTTTATTAATTAAAATGTCTTAAAATTATTATTTTCTTGTTATATTTGTTATTCTATGCATTGGCAGTACAGGAGCATAAAAGACAATTTATTAGAACTGAAGTTCATCATCAGCATCAACTGGAAACCCCATAGAAAAGCAAAATCTGGGCTCTTACTCCAAACATATTGCATCAGAAGTATAGCAATCCATTTTGACAAGCCCTTGAAGTAATTTTAATGCAGGCTATCCTTGGACAGCCACTGTGCTATAAGGAGATAATCATAGCATAGATAGATTATAGATAGACATAGATAGGTACTTTGTTTTCACCACTGTGTCCTTGGTGAATAGGACAAAACTTAGCATAGGTGTATGCGCATTATTAAATCCATTGACCACTATGGAGATCAGTGTGGAGATTCCTCAGAAAACTGGGAATGGATCCACCATATTATCCAGCTATACCACTCCTGAGTATCTTTTCAAAGGGATTAAAATAAGAATATTATAGTAATATATGCATATCCATGTTTATAGCAGCATAATTCACAATAGCCAAATTATGAAACCAACCTTAGATGTCCATCAACAGATGAATGGATTACAAAATGATGGGATATACACACAATAGAATTTTACTCAGCAATAAAGAAGAACAAAATTATGTCATTTTCAGGAAAATGGATAGACCTTGAGAATGTGATGTTAAGTGAGATTAGACAGTCACAAAAGGTGAAGGGTCATATGTTTTCTCTCATATGAAGAAGCTAGGGAGAATTTGGGGTACCAGAGTGACTTCAGATAATGGAGGAAAAACTGCAGTGGAGCCAAGGAAGTGGTTTAAGGGAAATTGTGTGTGTGTAGGGGAGGATTAATGAAGGAATAACTTCCATTGACATATACATATGTGAGAATACCAATGTCAATCTTAATATTCTGTATAGGAAACGGAGGGGGGGGGAGTGGAGAGGGAGTTGGAGGGAAAGCCCACCAATTGTGGTGTGCATGTATGTCACTATTGCTGTTAACTACATTATGATGTGAGAATTTAATGCACCAATACAAGTATAAAATCTATTGAGCCAGGTGTCGTGCTGCATGCCTGCAATTCCAGTACTTGGGAGGCAGAGGTAGGAGGATGGCGGGTTCAGGGACATCCTCAGCAACTTAGACCCTCAATAACTTAGTGAGAGACCCTGTTTCAAATTAAAAAATAAAATGGAGCTGGGGGTGTGTCTCAGAGGTAGAATGCCTCTGAATTCAATCCTCAGTACCAAAAAAAGAAAAAAAAATCTATTGAATGAATGATAAGGAAGTGATTTTAGAATTTGCTAATTCATAAATACTTCGTCTTATGCAGGAAGAATCCTGTAGCATTAAATAACATTTAAATAACATGGTTCAAGTCATAGGAAAGCCATCCTTCTGCTAGAATGCGCATCATTTTATTCCTAGGTCAGCAATGTTTCTTCCAGGTTACTGTTTGATAGAAACTGATATGGAATGAAGTACCTAAAAATGGGAGAGAAGTATAAGGTCTAAATCATCCAGGAAAGCCTTCTGATGGAAATGGGATGTAGGAATGGGTTATAATCTTGTGTAGATAAATAGAAGACAACAATAAAACAATAGCTAGAAATAGCCAAGACATAAAATTGGGACTTGGTGTTTTGATGCCCACAGAAGAAACCGACAGAGAGTTGGTAAGTAGTGTGATAGAAGAGAAGCTTCGGGGAAAGATCATACAAAGTTTTGCAGATGAAATTTACGAAACTACATTTGATGTGAGAGTTATTAAGCTTTCTTTTTTGGGGAGGGGTGGAATAAGTACATAGAATAATAATGATAGAGTCTTAAGAATATGGGATCTTATCCAAACCTTTCTTATCTTTGTAACTGAATTCTGCAGCTCTGGGTATCAAACCCAGGACTTCACACATGCTGGGCAAGCATTCTACCACTGAGCTATAACCCTAGCCCCCTGGCCTTTCCTTTTCAATCCTTTATCCCGTTTCATATAAATTGTGGCAGTTGTTCGTCTGACATTTAACATTCCCTCTTCTGTGGATTCATTCTTGTCCTTCAGAATTCACCTCAATTACTTTCCTTTAAAAGTAAAAGTATTGGTTTGGTACCTATAATCTCCTATCTTGTATTAGACCTACTTTGGGATAGGCAGCCATAATATCTCAATTAATAGCTGAAGGAATAGAGGCTGAGAGAAGTTAATAAGTGTGCCATGTTAACTGACAAAGCCAGCATTTGAGCACACACTGTTTGACTCAAGAAATCAAGCTTAAAAATTGTTCTATTCAATGAGTTGCCAAGGATTTCCAGATAATAAGCGGCAGAGCTACTGCCTGAAACCAGGTCTCTTGAATTTTAACTTCTTATTTCACAATAGTGTAGTAATCACAGGTTATTGAGGCCTGGGCACAGTCTCATTTGGCTTTTTTACTGATTAACTCTGAGTGTAATTAATTACAATTTTGACATGACAAGCAGCGCTATGGTAACAGATGGACTGCAAGGCATAGAAACCAATAGAAAAAAGAACATTTTTTTTTTCCAATTGGTTTGGGTATAGTAAAACAACATATAAGGAGTATTTGCTTATAAAGGTAATCAATTCATCTTATATAAAATAAAAAGCCCATATTTCTCAAACTCCAAATTAAGTCATAGCATAACTTGCTTCTCCAAAATTTTAATGTATTTAATGTGAAGCCACATACAGAGGAACAAATACCCATGATGAATCACTTTTATTGGCAAGACAAATCTTAACATGAACTTGGGGCTGCTGAAAGTAGGAATATAGATTGATGAAGCCACCTATTTTCCCTGGAAGGAGTTGTATAGTCCACACCCTGCCTTTTGGAGGATACTGAGAATTGAGCTGATGGCCTCACACATGATAGGAAAGCACTTACCTACATTCTTTTTATTTTATCTTATTTTGAGAAACAGTCTTGCTACATTGCTCAAGATGGAATTTGAGGTATCCCTGCCTTTGCCTCCTTCCCGAGTCACTGAGGTTACGGATATTCTCCAGCAAGCCCTGGCCATTGTTTTTATTATTTTTTTTTAATAAATAAAATAAGGCTTGAGGAAGGCGAAAGATTGGATTAAGATCAGATGCCTACTTAGGCTTAGCTTGTAATGGGATTTTGAGGTACACCCATCTGAACAATGCTTTCAGGTGGTAGAGGAAGGAGGTTAGAGACAGAATTTAATGTCAGAGTAACTTGAGTTGGCAAGAAATTGTGTGGCCTTGGACAAATTAACTTATCTGTACTTCAATTTCAGCATCATTTTTTATATGTAGCTTTTTATTTTTTTAAATATACTTTTATTGATGCATTATAATCACATATCATAATGAGGTTCACAGTGATAGGGACACACTTACACACAGCACTTGGTGAGCTTCCCTCGGATTCCTCACCACTCCCTTCCCTTCCCTGTACACGATATTGAGATTGGCAGAGATAATATTATATATTTACATAAAGTCAATTAAAAGAGAATAATGTTACCTGTATTGGATTGTTGTATGGAATACAGGATATGTTTATTCTTATCATTGCTCATGCCAGTTATTAATCTACATTTGCTATACAGTAGCAGTAGATGAAGCAGAATCTTAAATGGAAGGAAACATTAGTATTAGTCTAATTCTATTTTGGGTTCTATATCTTCATTTTTTTCATTGATGAAATTAACTATTAGTCTGTTGTGAGATT
The DNA here is from genome assembly GCA_004027655.1 of Graphiurus murinus. NCBI lineage: Eukaryota > Metazoa > Chordata > Mammalia > Rodentia > Gliridae > Graphiurus > Graphiurus murinus. Next base: position 62,062 of record PVLC010001418.1, read on the forward strand.
ATATGATTTTAGACTTGCATAATAATATGACAACCTCTTAAACTTGTGACAGACTTTCAGTTGAACCAGGGTAATTTTTGGACTTGATTCCACAGGACACTTCAATGAGAATTTGCCCTGATCATCTTAGTGCTCACGAGGTTTTTGTACTAAACCATGAAATGATCTTTTCAAATATTTAGATAAAACTCCACAGACTCATTCCTATTAAAAAGGCCTGCTTGAACTTTGTGTCTCTGTTCCTAAACTGGTCTGGCACACTTGTTGAGCACTCAGGATGTCATTACCCTTAGAACCCACAGCCCATGTATTATTATGCCAGTGCTACCATAACAAAATATCACAAACCAAGTGGCTTAAACAACAGAGAATTATTTCCTCCCAGTTCTGGGGGATAGGAGTCCACTATCAAAATGGTGGCAGTTTTGGTTTCTCCTGAGACCTCTCCTGTGGTTGCAGATGCCTGCTCTCTCACATTGTCCTCTCCTGGGCTTTCTTTTGTGTGGGTGCAGTTCTGGTGTCTCTTCTTTCTATAAGGACGTCTACACATCATATTAGATTAGGTTCCCTACTTATATCTCAATTAACCTTAATTACCTCTTTAAGGCCCTGTCTCCAAACACAGTCACATTAGGGGTTAGGACTTTGGAATAGGAATTTGGGGCACACAATTGAGCCCATAGCAAGCAATAAGGCAGTAATCTTCAAGTCAGGAAGGAATGGGTGATTGATTGTCAGGCATTCAGATGCTGTTTTACTGTCCCTGCCCTCAATCTTCGTGTGTGTAGTGTGTGTGGGTATGTGGTGCCCTTCCCCCAACTCTCTGTCCTCTACTTCTCTTTGCACATTTGTGGTGGTTCTTCTGTGTTAAAGGACAAGATTTCTCTGCTATCTCTTCCTTGCCCATTGCCAGACTAGTTTTCGGAGAGAGAATTTAAATGTCCAGCTTTACTTTAATGTCTATCTTTGACTCAGTTTAGCATGTGAAAGGGAATGGGGCCAGTATAATAGGGGGACTAATTAACTACTGTCTACCAGGGCCCAGCAGTCAGCTGGAGCAGGAGGAACCCTGCAAATCTCTGTTGTGCCAGGTATTAACCTCCTTTGCCTGCTGGGTCATGGAGAGGTCTAGGACGGGAGACTAGGGGGCTCAGGGCAGCCTCTATTATCAGAAATAGATTTTCATTATTTGGACCACTGGTGCAGCTATTCTGGCAATAGCTGAATATCTTTCCTGGTGGACCATGACTTCCAAAAATATTTGGTGACCTACTCTTGTTAGGAAAGGATGTACTTAAAAGGATTGTTTAGAGCTAGGCAGCCATTTCCAATGTACCTGGTGCCAGACAGTTTTCCACAACATTCTATTAAGTCATTCCTTCTATGTCTGCAAAGTAAAATGTTAGTTCCCCAAATGGATCATGTTCATAGAAATTTTTATTTTTTATACTTTCACTGGTACAAATTTTTATAGAAATTTTTCAATAATGACTTACTAATAGAAGAGTGGTCTGATTAAAAAAAAAGTGAAGAAATGTTTAGCCACTAATTCATGTTCAGAAAGATCACACTATATATTATGTATGATTTTCTTGAAGAGGAATATACAGTTAAAAATATCAAACTCTTCCATTCTTTTATATAAAAATACTGAGAATTCTCTTCTTGACAGTTTAAAGACACAATAATAAGTAGTGACAATGCTTCCATTTATTATCTTCTTCATCACAATCTGCTGGCATTTATGTTGAAATAGCTGTATATAGTTTCTCACAGGGCAATCCAATCAGAGAACCTGCTCTCCTTGGCCTCCAGGTGTTTGCCAATTCCCTCCTGGCTCTGGGCAACAAAGCCAGTGCCTGCAAGGAAACAGGGAAGTGCAAATGACCTATTCCTATGATGCTCAGTCTTTTGTTCGCCCTGAAAATGGAATTGTGTGTTTTGCCCAAGGTCCCTGAAGAATCCGGAAAAAAAGAAGCTGATGCCTGCAGAGAAAATAAAGAAAACACAAAAGATTACCTGCCCATTTAGCGGTTCAGAGTTTGCTGCCAACATACCAAAACTGGATAATGTTGCAGGCATTCATCATCACCAGCAGGACTTCTGCAGGGAGGACAGGGGCCAAGAAATCCTCCTGAGAGCAGGTGTCTGCAGATGGGGAAGTGGGAAAGTGTATGAAATGTATCCCTGACACATTTCAGATCAGCAAGGGCCTGAGAAAAGATTAAGATATTATTATTAGTTAACTAAAATCTGTTCAGCAGGTGAGTAAATATGCATTGGATATTTATGCTATGTGGAAGGCAGGCATGGAGTTGGACAATGTGGGAATTTAAATGTGAGCTGAAATTTGACTCCTGCTTTCAGTAGAAACTTCCACTGGAAACTTTCAATAGCTTTTCTCTTGGACTTCCGCTGAGGGTTTATGGTGTTCAGATTCAAGCTTGTGGCAGAAGAACAGCTGTGCCTGCAAGGAGTTTCTGTTCTGTCAAACAAGATAGAGAATGTGAGATCCAAGCGCACAGTCTCCAGATGCATTTGGATTTGTTTGATTTTCTGAGTGGTACATAGGAAACAAAAATATAACTGCTGTTTGACCTCTTGTTGAGGTTGAAGTCGAAAGGGATTTTTTTTTCCCTTTATTACTGAGTAAAGGACAATGGTTTCTCCTTACCATGCCAAATTCCACATATTTATATATCCTGAGGGTGGGGATTATGAGTGATCACTGCCTGGATTCTGTTTGAAGCCAGTTTAACTCTGACAGCCCCCACCCCCTTTCCTCTGCTGAAGAGCGGGGCAGTGAACCAGGGGGCCTGGTCTGTGGATAGTCTATCATTGGCAGCCATTGATTCAATGAGTTGATTGTCCTTTCCTGGCTAGAGGTCTCAAACTCTAAGCTTAGACAAAGCATACTTCCTTGAAGACAATATTTAAGTACAACATGAATGAAAATATAGCCATTCTTATTAATCTAAATTATTACAAGTAAGTTAAAATTATCATTTGTACTTTAAACAAATGATACATATATAAGATTCCTTTTGACCTCCAGTGTCTGATCACAAATGCAGCTTCAGAATACCTTGCTAACCAGGGAGAGTAGTCAGCTCTTCTAATGATACCTGGATGCATTGTAGTGTGTGTGTGTGTTAACACATGTGAAAGGATCACAGTTTCCTCCTTTTTGGGTAGCCAAGTGTCTAGTCATATTATTTGAGGACTTTGCTTTCTAAGCCCATCTTTCTTATTTAGGTACTTTCACCTGCATTTTTTTCCTCTCTCTCCTGCTTTGGTAGTCACTGTGTTATTATGGCCATCATTTTCTGATCCCCTGCTTCCACTCAAAGCATAAGCATGTATGCTTCCTATTGTCTAGGTAGAAGAGTATTCTGTATTCATAGAAACAATAGCACTGTAAGAAACCACATGGAGTCCCCCTGCCTTTGGTTTTCCTCCTAGTGTCCCCATGACGGTTCTGATTGCTTACCTCAAAGCTGCAGCCTTTTTTGTCTACTTCCTTTTTAAAAGACACCTGCAGTTTTTCCTGTATAGAGAAAGTAGCCATTGTGGGTGTGTGAGTGAGAAAGTAGGTGGTATGGATTATTGGAAAAGTTAAACTAGGGCAAGAGTCTTTAGATTGTGGATCAAAGATAGAAATAAGCATACTAATGAAATTCATCTAGAGTGGCAAAGATCTCAATTAACCAGTGGGTTTATATTCTTTTCTTCTTTTCTCTTTAAACAGTCTTTGCTTACACTGTAGGGAAAGAAAATCATCTTTTCTTCATCCATCCCAAGTTTATAGCTCAGATCTCTAAAATGAAAGATTAACAAGAATGTATACACATTTATTCAATGTAAATTTTATCTGATGTGGGAGCCTTCATAAGGAAATGAACACCCAAAGAAACAGGCAAAACCTGAATATTTTTTATGTTAGGTTTGAGGAAGCTGGATACTGGTGGAGAAATAGGAGAAGAGGAAAAGGGTTATAATCTAATAGTAACAAACTGGGAAAACTTAGCAAAGCCTACCTGATTAGATTCTTCTTGATGTCTCTGTGCGTTTGGCTTCTCTCCTGCAAATGTACCCCTCAAAGGATGATCTCTAACTCTCAGGGGGAAGGTTAGAAAATCCTTCCTAGGTTTTATCTCCTTCAGGGGAGAAAACTGAGGGAAAAGTGAGAGTGACCTTCCCGCTTTTGCTGTTTTCTCCAGTGCCAGTGTGCCATACTTTGGGTGTTGTGTCCTGAACTCCATTGACATTTATGTATTAAAATTGTTGTAAAGTTTGAATGCTTATTCACAATGTTATTGGGAAAATCGAGATTTTTTTAGTTCTGTATAGTGCTTTTAAATAGTACTTGAAAGTACTATTTAATATTCTTCTCTACAACCTGAAGGAAAGCCATCTAAAACCAAATGATTGTTAGAATTACAATGTCATGCAGTATACTAAGTGCCATATACACAATTACTTATCTAATCCCACAATAATTCTATGAAGATTTTTTGATGATTGAGGAAACTGAGGCATGCATAGCCTGATTTGTAAGCTGAGGCTATACATGCGTCAGTTTCCTATCTCAGCCTCCCAAATACTAGGATTACAAGTGTGAGCCACCACACTTGTAATCCTAGTATTTGGGAGGCTGAGATAGGAGGATTACAGGTTTGAGGCCAGCCTCAGCAACTTTGTGAGACCTTGATTCAAAATAAAAAATAAAAATAGGGCTGGGATTATAGCTCAGAGGTAGAAAGCCCCTGGGTTCAATCCCCAATAACTAACACACCACACATACACACACACACACACACACACACACACACACACACTGCTCACAATTAGATAGCAAGTAAGAGATGATATGGGGTATGATTGCTAGCAATTCCACTAAAGGAAATAGTTAATTCCTGAGAGTTCTAACTTACTTTGCTGCACTTAGAATAAATGTGCCCCCACAAAAAATTCTGTTAAATTTTACCAGCAGCCAAGTTTTCTAACATTTTTTACTTGTTAGCTGTCTGTCAGTTTTGTAAAGAAATGCAGCATAAATCTGATGGAAGAAACTCCTCAATTTATAACCACATGGCAGAATATTGAAAAATTCTCCCAAAGGGTTATTTTGTCATTTATTCTATAGCATTAAAACCAGCTGCCAGTTGCACACATGATTTAATGAACACAATTTAGCTAATAGCTTATTTTACCAAGAAAATTCATTGTGTTGAATTTTTTCTAATCTTTGGTGGCTGTTTACTTATAAAAACAGTGTGCCTGGCAACTGTAAATTATTTCACAGAGGGGGAAAGTAGAGCAGAGATGCCTATTAATTTAAGCTGTTTCACATTGAAACTGTCACTCCAAATAAAGAAATATAGGTGAATTAAGATATATATGATTCTTTGGTAAAGAGAAATACTTAAAATGGTAAATCTCATATTTAGAAGTTCAAAAGGCATTGGTTATAAATAGGGTATTAAAATGGATTAGACATTTTCTGGCTTTAAAACTAAGATGATGAATGGGAAAGGGTTTTGTAAACTGTAAAGTATCATGCACACTTCAGTTTTATATAGGTTTATTTAATACAAAGGATTGTGTTGAATATGTTAGTTTTGGGTCAGATGGACAGCAATATTATTACATGACTTCCAATGTCTCTTAGGAAAATACAGCCAAACATTAGAGTCCCAGATATTATTTGAAATCTATAAAAGAGCCACTTAAATCCAACAGATAAATGCTCACTTTTATTTTAATTTCTTACACTTACACAATGTTTGTCACATGGATGACTAGACTTCTCTTGGTTCCGAGGAAAAGAATGGCCATAGACGCTGTACACACACCATGGGAGAGACCAACATTACCCTCCTGCAGTGCCCCTCAATCCAGTGGGAGACTATGGCACATTTTAGAAAAAGAAGAGTCCTAGATGCAAGAAGGATCTTTCTCTATTTCTCTGTCTCCGTCTCTCTTGTCTTCTAAGATAAGGCATGCAAGCTGGGCATGATGGCACATGCCTGTGATTCTGGTGCTTGAGAAGCTGAGACAGGAAGATTTGGGGTTGGAGGACAGACTTAGTAAATAGTGAGATTTGGGGACCTAGGGAGACCCTGTTTCAAAATAAAAAATGAAAAGGGCTGGGGGTGGTAGCTCAAAAGTGGAATGCTTCTGGGTTCAATCCCCTGTACCACGTATGCGCACATACACACACACACACACACACACACACACACACACACACACACACACACACAGATAAAAAAAAAGACAAAAGAAAACTATAAGGCTAGTAACTTTTTTAAAGAGGGGAAGCCTATATGCTCTCTTAAGGAATAATTTCTTATAGATATATTTAAATTAAAAGGAACAAAGGATAGGGCAATGTTATCATATGCCCCAAGCCCCTTTTGCTCCTTAATCCCACAAAAGGGTGTGTATACTTACACAAGCTGCTTATTGACATATTCATAAAGTATTTCTGAAAGGATATCTCAGACACTGGTAGCAATAGTCTTCTATGTGTAAGAAGACTATATGATGGGATAACAGGGAAGGTTACTTTTTCATGGTATGTCTTTTATTATTGTTAGAACTTAATTACACTGTGTTCCTTCATTCCTTCTCACTTCCCTCATAGGAGAATTTTACCAGATACATTTGTGTGTGTGTGTGTGTGTGTGTGTGTGTATGGTAGGGGGAGGTGGGTGGGTACTGGGGATTTAACCTAGGGGCATTCTACCTCTAAACTACACCCCCTGCCCTTTTTATTTTTTGTTTTGAAATAGAGTCTTGCTAGGTTGGTGAGAGTCTTACTAATTTGCTAAGGCTGTTCTTGAACCTGCAATCCTCTTGTCTCAGTCTCAAGTACTGGGATTATAGGTATGCCCCACCATACCTGGCCAGATACATTTTCCTTCTGTTTTTTAATTTTGATATATAAATTTATAATTAAAAAAGTGTCAGTCACATGGGTATGCATTAGAAATCCCTGTAGGAACTCACTGAAATAAAGATACCTGGGTCCCCTCTAGGAAAGTTAAACAACAAATTGAATATAGAGCCTTGGAATCTGCATTTGTAAAGAACCAAGCCCCCCAGGAAGTTGGCTTTTCCCTTTGAGCAGAGGGCATTGATGTGTCCTAAAATGTCACCAGCTCAGTGGAACAAAAGGTGATTCAACAGTCTATGGCATAAACATCTATTTAAATAGCAGTTGCTCTCATGATTGCCACTATTCTTAGATCCTCTGCCCTGTTGCCTTCCTCACACCAAAAGGCAGGGGACATATTGCCTTTCCACCCATCATCTCCCCTGGGTATCCCTGCCTTGCATCCCAGGAGATGATATAAATAAAGAGCTCGGTGTGGAAAGTTAGAATAAGAAATGTTGGAAAATTTACTCATATACACATTACCTTTAAAGATATTCGCTTTAAAGATAAGCACATTTTTACATATACTTGTTTAAACTGTCCTTTTCTAGACCTTACCAAACTTGTCATTAAACAGGTGGGTCTTAGGTGCTCACGTCCACTGGAACTATCAGGATTCCAAGCCATTTCACTTCCTCTTCCCAAACTCACTTCCTGTGAACTCCGAGGCTTTGCCATGTAGATGTTGGTCTCATCCCAGCACTCCTGGATTCTTTGCTTTGCTGCAGGATGGACCTTTTTGACCTCTTCTACTCGTGAAGTGAGACACTCTACTCTTTCTCTCTTTCCACTTGCTGTTACTGCGATTTCTCCCTTTTGCTCTGTGACTATCCCTTGCCTCTGTGGGAGTGGGAGAGAATTTACATTCTGCAGCTTCCACAAGCAGTTACACCTTCATTTAGGCTATTAGGCAGAAACCTGGCTCTTCTAGTTGAGCCAGGTTATCAGCCAGGTTTCTGATAATTGCCCCACAGGACATTTGAGTGGCTTCATGTTGACTTACAGTGAATCAATATTCTCTGCCATTCTCAAACCCATGTTTCAAAACTAAACTAAGCCCAGGTATCTGAATACTCATGTACCCCGAGATCTTTGGCAGTCTCTAGTGTTCTTGAACCTTAATATCTACACACGAGCTTTTTCAACTATTTTACTTAGGTATGTCTCCTGGAAACAAGCACTTGTCTTGATAACCCAGCATTCCCCTTGTGAGAATATAGATTAGCCTTCAAGATCCCAGGGCTTTCCTATAAAAGGGTGTGTTGAAACAAGTACAACACATATTTCCATGTTATTTCTATCATTCACTAGGTTGTCAAGGTAACAAGCATCCGTGAACTACTAGAATCAGTATAGATATGGCTGGTGAGTGGTTCATACTACAAAACACACGTTATTCAGCAAGCTGCTCCCCGTGCTTACCTGTGTGACTTTTCTTCTTTAAAATGACAAGAGCTGTTCTCCCACTTTCCTAGGAGGCATATTTAATAAGATGGCTCCCTCTAAAGAGAACAGGTTAGTTCTAGAAAAGCTGCCTGTATATTATTTTCCTATTGATATCCATCATAAGATTGGAGATACTATTCTGTTACTTGTTTGTTCCTCATAAAATATCAGTTGTAGTTAATGCAGAAAACCTGAAAAAACTGTGGATAAGAGAGAATTCATACTTTTACAGGAGCATTCATAATAGGCAAGTAACAACATGTGAATACAGGATTTTTAGGTTGTTTTTCTTATTATCCTTAATAGGTTAAGGGCTCAAAGAGAAAAAAAACAACCTTTGAACAGGATTCTGACTGATAACATTTCTATTTTTTTTCTTTTCTTCTAAGTATTCTATAGTAGAAGAGTTCAAAGGTCTGCTTGGTAGTTCAGATACTGTTTTTCCACATATTTCATTAGAAATCAAGAAGCTGAAGATAAGTTTAAAGGAGGTTAAGATGTGGCCAAATATGCAATCAAACAATAATAGCCATCCAAGACATGGCCATTTGGCAGTCTTGACACAACTGGGTCTGAACACATACTATGACTCCTAGGCTTTGGTATTTGGGATATGGTAACAGAATATACTTGGATATTGACTGTGACCAATACATAGAAATATTCATGTTGTGACTAAGAGTGACCTTCTTTGAGGAACTTATTTGTTCAAAGCAAAATACAAAACGTTTTTCTAGTCACCTTTTGACTAAATAGCTCAGGACTTAATTACATCTGCCTGATAATTCTTAGCTGACAGTTCCATCCTAGAACTAGCTCAACCCAGTCTCCACCTTCAAGGAACTGTGACTACAGAATGAAAGCTAAATAGAAACAAACACTACTAAAAAAGTGTGAGGACTTTCAGAAGAAGACAAATTCAGGGAATTATTATTGGCATTACTATTAATAGTGCCACTGACAAAAGCTTTCCAGAAGATACAATGCTGAAATCCCAAGTATGACAAGGAGTTAACTAGGTAAAGAAGAGGTGAAGAATATCCCAGATAGCGAGAGAAGAAATTGTAAAGCCTAGAATCAAATGCAAGCCAGGTATTACAAACAGGCAGGGAACATTCCAAGATAATGTACTGATAGATGAAGCTTTTAGTAACTCACTGCACTGTGGTTAGGAAGCTGGGGAAGCCAGGTCATCAACCTGTATTATTGTTAAGTATCGTGCTAGCTACTTCTTTTACACTCCTTAAAAAGCTCAAAATTAAATTTGTACAACAAACCACATGCATTTAAGACAAAACTGAAACAAGTGCTTCATTACCTGGTTTCTTCTCTCTGCTGACCTCTATGAGGTAAACGTAGGGCAATTTTTGTTGATAATACTTGCTTTCTGACAAATCCCTTGTCAGCATGAGGGGCAGAAGGAAGGGAGTGGCAGGCAGTGTGAAAGCACTTAGCAGCAGCATTGCGACTAGCTCCTCCCCACGAGTCTGAAAGGAGTAGAGTCAGGCTTAAGATGGGGAAGCAGGCAGAAGACAAGTCACAGGCATTTTGTCTTTTAGACTTTTCTCCCTCCACTCTCTTTGTCTTTGTGTGTGTGTGTGTGTGGGGGGGGTACTGGGGATTGAACCCAGGGGCATTCTACCTCTGGGCTACGCCCTTAGTCCTATTTTTTATTCTTTATTTTGAAACAAGGTCTCACTAAGGTTGTGGAGGGCCTCACTAAGTAGCTGAGGCTGGCCTCGAACCTGGATCCTCCAGTCTCAGCCTCCCAAGTACTGGGATTACAAGCGTGCGCCACCACACCTGGCTTCTTTGTCTTTTTTTGGACCTGTTTGTAGATGAGCTCTGAGTACCAGCTTAAGAAATCATTTCTCAACAGAGTCACATGGCCTGGGAGGCCAAGAAAAGCCTTTGTCAAAGTAAACAAAGGAACACAGAGTCAGGAGTGCAGCTAATTATTTTTGAAAAGTAGTCACTGTTCTGATATAAATGTAGCTTTCTGCTTGGCTACAGGCAGATCTCTAAATCAGAATATCAGATTTATGATCCTTAAGTAAGAAAAGAAACATCTATAGAGATGAAAAATAATGAGCTTATGATCAAAATCATGGATAGTACATTATAAGCTGTCATTTCTTAGAAACTGAAGTCTTCATTGCTTCCTGCCTTGATTATTACAGTATTTTTTCTATATCATCTTCCTGTCTCAGGTCTTTTAGTCCTACTCTTCATTCATTTGCTTATGTACCCATTCATCAATATTCATTGTTCTGGCTTCTAGGTGTAGTAAAATGAAGTTCTTGTTTTTATTGGGCTGAAATTCTTGTGTGTGATTTTGATGACAAAGAACAAACTGATACATTAAAATAACAATAATAATGGATGCTACAAAACTAATATAAGTAAGTATAACTGGTTACTTCCTAGCAGGTGGTCAAGAGAGGTTTTGGTAAAAGATAGCTTTTAAGCTGTGACCTGAATGCAAAGACCAGAAATAGGAATATTTATTCCTGGTAGAGACCGAGTAGTGCAAAGCCCCCACATGTGAACAAGCCTCCAGACAAGTTCAAGATATATATAATTGTATTGGTGCATTGTAGTCTCACATTATACTGGAGTTCAGAGTGATACTGATATACATGCATGCAGTACTTGGTGAGTTTCTCCCAGGCTCCCTCCCCCTCCTTCTTCATCCCCATACATGATATTAAGATTGGCACTGATATTCACACATATGTACATAACATGAATGGAAGTGTTTCCTTCATTAATTCTTTCTCCCCAGCCAGGTGTGATGGTGCATGCTTGTAATCCCAGTACTTGGAAGGCTGAGACAGATGGATTGAAGGTTTACAGCCAGCCTCTGCAACTTAGTCAGTCTCTGTTTCAAAATAAAGAATAAAATAGAGCTGGAGGTATAGCTCAGATGTAGAACATCCCTGGGTTTAATCCCCAGTACTCCAAAAAATATTATCCTCTCCCCCCACTGTTCTCCCCTAGGCCACTTCCCTTGCTCCACTGAACAAGGAAAAAGGAAAGGGAGGAAAAAATAACAGCAATAGTGACTTTGTAGTAGAGAAACCCCACAGATACCATCAGCCCAGTGATGAAGGTAACATAACTGAATGTAAATCATGAACATCATATACTCCAACACAATCTGATGAGGATATTTCTCCTCTGTGATAATCATCTCTAAAATCCACAATTATGAGAAAACACCAGGCAAAACAAAATTAAGGGACATTTATACGTATTTCCTAATCCACATTCCTCAGAACTGTCAAGGTTGTGAAAATGAAGGAAGTCCTGAGAAACTGTCATGGATTGGAGAAGATTAAGAAGATATAGCAACTAAATGCAATAAAATCCTGAATTAAATCCTGAGACATGAAAAGGATATTAGTGGGGAGAAAACCCCAGTGAAATCTGAATATAATTGGAGTTAATAGTAATGTACTGATTTTTCAGTTTTGATAATGTACAATGGTTATGTAAGAGGTTAATATTGGGAAAGTTGTGTGAAGGGTAGAGAAGAACTCTTTGTACTATCTTCATATCTTTTCTATGAATCTAAAATGTTTCCCCCAAAGTGAGAAAGGATTCTAGCTTCTCTATGATGAACAGACTGAGGCTGGGCTGTAAGCATGGAAGCAGAGAGACCAGCAAGGACTAGGTCTACTGGAGACAAAAGTAGCTGGGCCTATGAGGCTTGTGGTAGAGATGGAGAGAAAGGGGTATATTAGGCATTTTAAAATTTTTGGAATGGGACAAGAAAAGACATAGTAATGGACTTGATGGGAGTGGCATATACAGAATAGAAGGGAAAGGAAGAAAGATTGTGATATAAGAATTATTACCTTAAAGGATAAATATAATCATGTCTTCTCATTTCTGAAATCCTCACTAGCTTGCCTTTGATAATACAACAGAGACCAAACCCTTCCTCTTGACCTGTAGGACTCTGCACAATTCAGCCAGCCTCTTACTGTTCCTTGCATGACACTCACTTTACCTCCACACACGAGACTCCTGGGTTGGAACTGGACCCACTCTTCCAATTCCAACTCATCTCAAGTCCTGCCAGAATTAATTCAAGAATTAATTCAATTAATTCAAGAGCCCATTCACACTGTCTTATTAGTTCATGGTAATAATAGCAGACAACTTTTCTTGAGCTTTTATGTCATGCCATGCTCCATGCTAAGAGTTCCTTCTTCATCACCATATTGATTCTCAACAATATTCTTGAGAGGCGAATATGCTGTTTATCTTAGATCTGAAGGAAGCTAAATTTTACGGGGGGATGCATTGTTCTAACTGAAAAGGAACAGTAGGTATAAACCAAGGCTGTTCTGGGGAAACCAGGACACAAAGGTCCTACTAGTTGGTATGAAAATAACTTTGCCAATTCACACAATTAGCAAGTGACACAGCCTAGCCAAAAACTGTAATAAATATTCTTATTCCACAATCCATAACCTGAACAGTTATATTGACATCCAATTGCTACTAGATTATGAGTTTGGATAAATAACCAGATTGTTTTTTTCTTTTTTTTGCGGTACTGGGGATTGAACTCAGGGGCATTCTACCTCCAAGCTACACCCCCAGCCCTATTTTTTATTCTTTATTCTGAAACCAAGTCTCACTAAGTTGCAGAGGGCCTCACTAGGTAGCTGAGGCTGGCCTCGAACCCGGATCCTCCTGTTTCAGCCTCCCGAATGCTGGGATTACAAGCATGTGCCACCACGCCCAGCTAACTAGATTGTTTTGAGCTGCATTTTGCTCACTGATAAAAATGATATTGCTGGGATATTGGTTAGTAATGTACTTAACTAATGAACTGATGGTTAGTAAAGTACTTACCAGAGTGGGTGGAGTCTGGTTAACCAGTTTAAGCCAGGCACGGTGGCAAACATCTATATCACAGCTACTCAGGAGGCTGAGGCAGGAAAATTGCAAATTCAAGGCTAGCCTGTGCAAGTTAGTGAGACTTTGTATCTCAAAATAAGAAATAAAAAGGGAGATAGCTCAGTGGTAGAGGGCCCCCAGGTTCAATCCTCAGTGCTAAAAAACAAAAACAATAACATCTTTTTGGCCCCTAAATAGTATTTACCACACTATTTTGCTGACAGATGGTGCTAGTTTTTTAATACATACTTATTAAATGTACCGTAATGCTTCAGAACTAAGAATTAGATTCATGTGTCAAATGAGTGGCCAAGTCCCACGTGAAATTCAGAAGCAAATTTTGGAGAATGTCCCTCACTGATAGACATCCTACCTTTTTACAGTTGCTTCAGAGCCAGAGGTAAGGAAATCTTTGGGAGGTGCTGTGGAAATCCATGTTATTTGCCACAAATCAATTGAATGGCACTCTGGCTATCCTTGGTTCCATTACTCCAAGTTCAACACCACACCTGGCTTAAGGAAGTTCAGGGCAGCACTTGATTGAAGGAAGTTCAGGGCAGCACCTAGTTGAAGGGAGTTCTCTTTGGTGCATAATTCTTGCACTTCAGACACCATCTGCTACTAATTGAATAAATATGCATTTTTCTAAGTATTTTAACCTGCTGTGTTGCTTGGTCTGAGAAGAAGCTCTTCTTCTCATAACCAAAGGGATTTTCTTGTATTTGTCAAGTTGTCCATGTGTGAAATCTCTACTCTCAATATCAACTGTAGATGCTTTCCTGAATTTTCACTCTATAACCATGTAATTTGACATGATGCATTTTCTCCAGGGCCTACCTTTGCTATTCCTAATAATGCAGTTGAGCTGTAAGCATATATTTTTCTGTCTTGTCTTCTTCAGGGCAAGATTTACTTTGGAGTTTTCATGTTAATGCAAGTAATACTATTAAATTATTCATGAAATAGTTTTCAGTTATGGCTATTTGCCATCAGGATTTCCTTCTGGAAAATTTTCAGGTGATCTTTTTATTATTAGAATTCAAACTGGACAATCCACATTCTATTTGTAAGATAACATACCTAGTGTTTTAGTTGGCATAGAAAATACAAAACACAATCTCTTCCCTCAAGGAACTTACTACATAAGTATATTTATTTTTATATTATGCCAATGCTTATTAAAATTCACTCTCTACTATCTTGTTTTTTTAACCTGGAAAAATTAATCATTTTTTCTTTGCAACAGCCTCATGATCTAGATAAGGTTATGTCTCTTTCATATTACACCAACTTCAGATGAGCAAGATGGTATACCTCTGTGGCAAAGAAGACATTTACATCCGAGCTACCTTTTGTGTGTATATATATATATATATATATATATATATATATATATATATATATATATATCCATCTTTAGAGTTCTATCTACATTTTCTCAAAGTCAATAATATAGATCGTGAAAGCAATCATAGATATAATAGTTGCATCTCACCTCTTTGCTAAGAACTTTTTAATGTCAAATCTCAGTCTCAAATAAAAGTAATTCAGTTTAAAGAGGTAGAATCCCTTTTGCTTCTTCCATATCTCTTCAAGTAGAAGCATTTATCCAAATGAACATACCATTCAACCAGTACTTGGCTGAGAAGTTGTTTCTTTCATGAAAGCAGGATTGCATCAGATTGGAATATTCCGGTATTGAGATAAATATAAATATTAACTTGTTCAAACTGAATTTGGGGTTTGTCACAAGTGTCACCATACCTGTAGGACCTTCTGTCTGACCATTGGATATTTCAAAGTATTATAAATCTGATGAATACAGTTGTAGTTTTCTGGTAACAAGACATAAAGGTCAGTGTGTGCCAGTCTAGCAGTAATAAGTTAAACCTGGGGTGCTACTGAAATTAATGTTTTGCTTTTGCCAACTGCATAGAAATTTCTCTAAAATTTGAACTTGTGATTCTATTAACATTACTATTTTGCTTAGGCCATTAGCATAGGAATTTCCATTATTTCATTGAATCCCAGATATTCCCAAATGAAATAGAACCAGTACTTTGAATATTTCCCCTATATCCTAACTCTGGTAGCTGGCTATGAGATTTATGTAACCTAGTAAGGAAATTGAATTAGGGGTAAATGACTGTTAAGCCTCTATCAGTGCCTTTTGAAATTAAGAGTTGCAAGGGAGCTGTTATGTTTAATATCTTGAAGTCTAAAAGAGCATTCATTAATATGTATGCATTGCTATGGTGGCCCACTTTGAAAACGTTATTCAAATGAAGACCATGTACACCAGAGGTAAATATGTTCTCTCCCTATGTAGCAAAAATGTAAAGCACAAGTGTCAGCAGTTTGTGATCTTTCTCTGGTGAATAGTTGACTTTTGTCTTATTTCAACAATATTACCTTAAAAGTTTGCAGGGAATTATTTTCCATATGTAATATAGTACCTTTTACTAGGGAAACTTTGTGTATAAACTATAGAACACTATTCATATATCTTTCAAATGTATTAAATTTGAGATTTCCTTTCACCCCCAGATGGGAGAAAGTGCTACATGATTGACTCTTTGTTTCTCTTTGCACACAAACCAACTAAGATACTGCCTATAATCCCAAATTATTTAAAAATTGAACTTAAAAAGAATGGAGTCAGAAAATGTTATAAATCAGTAGAAAATACCTTGCAAATAAAAACCATACCTCACAAAAATACTCTTTTTTTGTGATGCTGGGGATTTAACTCAGGGGTGTGCTACCTCTGAGGTACACCCCAGTCTTTTTTTTTAATTTTTGAAATGTCCTTACCAAGTCATCACATGCTCTCGAGGTCCTCCTGTCTCAGCCTGGACTAGGATTATAGGTGTGTGCCACTGTGCCTAGCTACAAAAATACTCTTAATACAAAAAAAAAAAAAAAAAAAAAATACTTGAATTATTCTGTTCTTTGTGCGGAGAAGAGAGTCTGCCATCTTGCATGTGTTGACATAAGCTTTATTAAATTCACTCGGCAACTCTGGTAGCTTGTCATATCCTGCAACAGAAGACAATTCCTGCTCAGTGCTCATTGTTATTAGCTGCAAGTTCTGTATTACTTAGGGATAGTGCCTCAGATAAGATTGGAGCAGAATCTGGAGGGGAACACCTCTGGTGTCAGGGGCAAAACAAGGAATGGGAAATAAAATCTTTTTTTATAAAAACTTTTGATATAATCTCAAAAGTGGAATGAAAAGCTCTACTTGCACCAGAATATTTCTGGAATCATCTTTAAACTCAATGACTCAGGTTATTGAAGAATCTCAAATTGTAGTCTGTCTTTTCTGGGTGGCCACTCCCTAATGAAATTTAAACATGAGAAATAAAGTGATGTAATGTTGGAAGTTGATGAGAAGAGGAAAAAAATAATGATGATAGTAACTATCAGTCTATAAAGATATTATGTAGGTCTCTATTTACTGTTCATTATGACTATACAATGTGGATTATGTCGCTGTTTTGCAAGAAGAAAAGAGGAGACTAAGAGCATTTAAGTATTTTGTTCAGGTTGAAGAGTTTCTAAGAGATGAAATTAGATTCAAATTATAGACAGTTTCCAACTTATAAGGGTTGGATTTAATTTTTTTTTACTTTATGGTGGTGTAAAAGTGTGCATTACAACTATTCTGTTTTTCATTTTCAGTATGCTATTCAATAAGGCATGTCACAAGATATTCAATATCTTACTATAAAATAAGCTTTAAGTTAGATGATTTTGTCCAATTGTAACTAATTTAAGTGTTCTGATGACATTTAAAATAGACTACTCTAAGCTATGATGTTCTTTCTGTTGGCTAGGTATATAAAGTGTTTTTTTTTTTTTTTTAAACTGAAGTATTTTCAGCTTATGAAGGACTTATCAGGATGTAATACCAACCATAAATCAAGGGACATGTGGTAGCCCTCTCTGATCCTGAAATGTTTATTCTTTCTGCTATATTATACTGAATCTAAATAAAAAGTTTAAATAATCCATAGGTTAGGTAATTTGCCCTGCTAGAACCAGTGGTTATTGAAGTAGTTAATTAGTAAATATCAGTGTTTACTCTTGATAATAACTATAAACTGTTATTCTTCATTGCAGTCTTTTTGATCCCTATACCTGGGATCAAAATATTGAAAAGGCTCATTTGTTTTTACCAAATACTTTACTTGTTCCTTTATTTGGTATCTCATTTGATAAAATCTTGGAATGCTGAAACTACGTAGATAATATTATTCCCCATCTATTTTCTTATAAATTGCTGTTGAGGTAGGATCATGGCTCATTGTATAACTATTTTCTCTAGCTGTTTTTGTTTGCTACACTAGCAATTTGGAGATATTTTTTCTTTCAAGGAGACGTAAGTTTCTTTAAAATTATCCTATCTAGAAATGAGTTCTCTACAAAAAGCAAACAATAGAAAAATTCTGTTGGAAATTTTTTGTGTGTGTGTGTGGTATTGGTGATTGAACGCAGAGGCACTCTACCTTCGAGCTATACCCCCAGCTCTATTTTATTTCTTATTTGGAAACAGGGCCTCGCTAGGTTGCTGAGAGTCTCACTAGTTGCTGAGGCTGTCCTCAAACTTGTGATCCTCCTGTCTCAGCCTCCCAAGTACAGGGATTACAAGTGTGCACCACCACACCCAGCTTTGGACACTTTTTTAAATCAGAAGAAAAACCCAACATCCGTACTTTCACAATGGGAGGAGCAATGAAGAACTCTGTTGCCTTATAGAACACTCATTGAGTTGTAAAGATTAAATGAGTTGTCTTATGGAATACATTTAGAACCTGCCTGGCATGCATGCAGAAAGTGTTATGTGCTAGCCATTATTATTACAACATGGCAAATAAAGGCCCAGAGCACTATGAATATGGAATGAAAGGGTGAAAAAGGAGACTTATAGGAGCTAAGGTGGCCTTTAAGCGTGGCTCATCAAAAAGGTGATACTTTGTTATGACATGGAGGAAAGTAAGGTGTCAATATGCCACAGGCAGCATGCACACCTAAAATATGATTTAGTCTATGCTGGAGTCGTGTATGAACTGTTTTCCTTTTTAGAATTATAAAGCTCTTTGAAAGCCATTATATTTCCTTTTAAAACCAAGCTATGATCATCTGCTATTTAGCACAGAAATAAAACCAAGGGGAAGAAGATACACTGAAGCAGCATCTTGCTTATCAATGTCTGGGAAAGTAATCATCAACATGGAAATTTCATGCTAGATTGAAAAAAAAATATGTTTTAAAAACCAGTTTGACAGATGTGAAATTGTTCATTTGTTTCATTCAAAGGAGCCTATTCAGTTGTCCATACTTTTCTATATTTCACAGATACATTCTAGCTCATGAACATGTTCGAAGCCTGGCTAGAATGGAATGAACGGAGTCATATCCAATCAGGGTTCATTATCTCTAGTGGCTGGGTGGAAGATGGGCTTGCCTTTCACTTATGAAACATTTTCTCCAAGTGATAAAATAACCTAAAAGCCTTGGTTAAAAAATCAAGACAACTGAGAAGCCAAAGACCCTGGTAGTCCAACCTTCATAATCAGCCACTGCAAAGTAGACTTGCTGATGTTCTCAAAGGCATTTAAAGCCCCCTAAAATGTATTGGGCTTAGTGTATGGAAGGCAGACAGAACACCCATGTACCCCTGGCTGTCAAGTATGTATAGCCTCCCCATAAGCAGCATCTGGCACCAGAGCCACCTGTCTTGATACATCATTATCACCCAAAGCCCAGGGTACATTAGGGGGTCTCTCTTGATGTTGTATGTCCTATGGATTTCCACAATTTTTTTTAAAGACCCTTATTAAGAAGAGTTCATTACTCTCCTGGTGAAAATGCAGCTAAAGCCTGGGAAGTAAAGAGTGTTCAATTGTGATAAATGCCGGATCTGATATTCAGAAGCTCTGCAAGTATCTGCCCTCCAGCAAGGGCACAGACCTCTCAACCCCGGGCAATAAGAGTTCAAATCCTGTAGCCTCAAGCTTCACATTGCTTTGTACTGCTTAATCACTTGTGCTGTTTAATATGTTACAAAGGCTCTGGCCTTCAAAAGTAGTGAAGTGCAAACATGAATGGCAATTGGGAAATTCATTTTTACTGATGATTGAGAAGAAAAGGACTACAAATAACACATTTTAGACTTTGACCTTGCAGAGAGTTACTCTTATGAAGTGGGAAGGGAGAAAATCATTGCTGTTTTGATTGCTTTAAGAATTCATAGGATGAGTATACTTGACAAAAATTATGTATGTGTGGCAACAGATAACTGGCTTTTTAACTTTTGGGTCATATTGTGTTATATATGTGTGTGTGTGTGTGTGTGTATTTTAGTATTGCAATCCATTAAATATACACACATATATGTATGTGTATCTGATACAAACTTATTCATATTATTTAAATTCTGGTTACAACCTGTATGACCCACAGTTTGGACAAAAACAAAGTAGATTAAACCTTCTTGTTCCATTGTCTAGTAAGCAACATTTTTCAAGGGGAAAATTAAACCTGACTACCCACATTTAAATAGTAAAATAGATATATGGTTAAAAGGAGAAAACTATTAGTGTATTTTTTTCTTTCTTTTTTTTGGTACTGAATATTGAACTCAGGGGCATTTTATCTCTAAGCTACACCCCCAACCCTTTATATTTTTTATTTTGAAACAGAGTCCTGCTAAGTTGTTGAGGGTCTCATTAAGTTGCTGAGACTGGCCTCTTACTTGTAATCCTCCTGTCAGCCTCCCAAGTACTGGGATTATAGGTGTGTGCCACCATGTTCAGTTAATGTTTTCCATCTTTAAAAACTTTAGACAAGATTCTATTGTGGGAGTTAATGATAATTAAGTTAGTTAGTTTGGGAAGAAATATTCTCAAAGTAATAAGGTTAGTAGAAAAGGGTTATTCCAAGTTTGGAGGTAAAATTTTAATTTAAAATATTTTATGAATGATCTAGACTGGATGGTATTCATGAAAACCATAACTTTTAAAAATGGAAACAAAATGATACCTACATTTTTAATGTTTTCCTATCCTTAGTACTTTTGGTGCAACGCACTAGGCCATATTGAAATATTTCTTCAAATTAAAATGTATTAATTGTCCTGAAGGTAGATGCTGAGTTTTGAGAAAAGTTAGTTAAAATTTTCAGAAGTCCTAGTACTCAGTTTTCTAGAGATAGAAAATCAAGAGGAGAAAGGAATCTAAATATGAAGATAGCTTGGAATAAGAGCAGGTTGAGTTAAAGTTTTCACTTATGCAATATATGTATATATATTTGCAGCATAAAACAGAATACACAGCTTTCTAACTCAGAGAAGAAATCTGAGCTTGAAAATAGAGATTCGGGAACTTGATTAGTTTGCTACTGCTGCAATAACAAAATGCCAGAAACCAGGTGGTTTGAAAAACAGAAATTTATATTCTTAGATCTCTGGAATCTAGAAGCTTGAGATCAAGATGTTAATGGCAAGTTGATTTATTCTGAGCCTCTTTTTAGCTTGCAAATGTTCACCCTCTTGTTATGTTTTTACCTGATCTTTCCTCTGAGTGTGACTGAACACCTGGGGTCTCTCTGAAAGCAGAATACCAGCATGGTCGCTTTGTAGTGAAGGGCTCCCTCCTGGTTTGCAAATGACTGTCTTCTGATAGTGTTTTCATATGGAAAGAGGAGAGAGAAACAGCGGAAGGGAGGGAGGTCTCTTCTTATATAAGCCCTAATTCTACCATGAGGCCTCTTGTAAAGGTCCCATCTCCAAATATCATCACTTTGGGGAATAGAACTTCAGCATATGAATTTTTTTGGGAAAGAAATATTGAGTCCAAAGCAAGAACAGTTTATAGAGGTATAAACCTGAGTCATCGTGTACTAAAAACAAAGTTAAGGCAAATTCTTGAATGCTGAAGGATGTCAGATTGTTAGGGAGTTGTGTTGAGACACAGACACTATTCCACAAAATTCTCCTTGATGTCATTGTTAGATGGACCAATAATCTGAGATTTGGTATTATACTTTGCTGTTTGCTTCTCTAAATAAGAAAGAATTAGAAGGCAAGTGAGTGACTAGTGATTACTTTATCTCCCTTAAGTATCTTTAAGAATTCGAACCCAAACATCAAAAAAGTTCTTTCTGTTGAAGATGATTTGATAAAAAGAATTCCAATAATAGGCTTAGTAGAGGTTTTGGTCTTATAGAAATAGGGTACTGTAAACAAGTCAATATTGAACTTAGCTACAAGTAGATATGGTTGTAGATAAAATAGGTGAGTTGTCAATAGTTGTGATGTTAATCATTGTGATCCGGTGGTTATTGCAATTTACATTTTGAACACCTCAGGATTCTTAATAGTTAAATACTGTTTTTCTACTCTATGTTCCCAAGTTTTAGTTCTGGTGCTAATTATAGCTTTGGCACATCTAAAATTAGAAAATATTAAAACTTTAGCTTATTTATGGGGGTAGAAACTCACATCCTTCAGCTGTTAGTGTTATTATTCTGTATTTAATTCTAGGCACTCTGAAAAGCAAGAGATTTCTATAGAACAGGTTGCTGTGGTCAGCTTTTAGAAACAGCAATTATTTTTATTGTTTTCTTTTTGCTATACAAAATATTGCTACGGATATTCTAAAATTACTAATTTGTTTTCAGTGAATAATAGTACATGATTGGTAAATTGTCAAGGTTGATCTCATTTCAGTTTTTGCTCTTATAACTCAGGAGAAATAAAGAGATACAGTATTTATTTATTTACTTATTTATTTATTTAGTACTGGGGATTGAACTCAGGAATGTTCAATCCCCAGGGTCCAGCCTTTTCAATTATTTATTATTATTATTATTATTATTATTATTATTATTATTATTATTATTTTGTGGTACTGGGGATTGAACCCAGGGACGTTCTACCTCCGAGCTACATCCCCAGCCCTATTTTTTAGTCTTTATTTTGAAACAGGGTCTCACTAAGTTGCGGAGGGCCTCACTAAGTAGCTGAGGCTGGCTGTGAACCCGGATCCTCTGGTCTCAGCCTCCCAAGTATTAGGATTACAAGCATGCACCACCACACCCGGCTTCAATTATTATTTTTTTAAATTATAAAACAGGGTCTCACAGAGTTGTTCAGGGTCTTGCTAAGTTGCTGAGGCTAGCCTTGAACCTGTATCTTCTAGTCTCAGTCCCCCAAGTACAGGATTACAGGCATGTGCTATTACTGTGATGTACAGTGATGATCCTGGCTTCTGAGGAAGCAGAGTGAAGTCAGGAGTGTTCAGGTAGGAAGTATAAAGGCAGAACAGGAGAACACACACTTGCCTTATTATCCTTGTGCTCTAGACAGCAGCCTTCAGGGATGGGGATGGAAACCAGCAGAAACAAACTGCTAATCACCATGCAGATTATCCACTCTGTGTACTGTTGGCTGAATTTGTTTCTTAGAAAATACATTCTAGGGAGCCAGACACGGTGGCGCAGATCTGTAATCCCAGTATTTGGGAGGATGAGACTGGAGGATCTGGGTTCGCCACCAGCCTCAGCTATCTAGTGAGGCACTCCGCAACTTAGTGAGACCTTGTTTCAAAGTAAAGAATAAAAAATAGGACTGAGGGTGTAGCTTGGAGGTAGAATGCCCCTGGGTTCAATCCTCAGTACTACAAAAAAAAAAAAAAAAAAAAAAACAAACAAGAAAAACCTTCTAGGTTCAGTGTGGAGCAGTGAAAGTTCAGTGCTCAGAGTTTATGTTCTGAGTCCTTGGGTTAGGACTGAAATCAGCAACTGCCATCATCTGAGCCTGATTGATGTATATTTTATTTATGGATAGTGCATTAAGACTTTATAACAAGGGGTAAATAATAATTTTCTACTCTAGTTAGTTCTGTCTTTTGTGGGAAGAAATTGATTTTCCTCATCTTAATGTGTGAAACGCCACAGTGTCCTGGTTTTCATGGTTCTCAGAAGGGAATGAGTACAGTTGGATACCAACAACTGAGAAATGATCTGTTCCTTAGGAGCATGTGAGAAATATACAGAAGCACCTTCACTTATACTGGGGTTATGTCCTAATAGCTCCATCATAGGCTGAAAATATGGTAAGTCAAACAAGTGCACCGAATACAAATAGCCTAGCAAACATCATAGTGTAGCAACACAGTCCATGGGAGAACCGTGGTTGTTTATCCTCATGAGCCCATGACTAACTGGAAGTAGTAGTTCCCTGCTGTTGGGCTAGCATCAGAGCATTGTATTGTACATCCCTAGTTGAGAAAAAAAGAGATAAAAATTCAAGGTACAGTACCTAATGAATGCATATAACTTTTGAACTACTGTAATGTAAAAAAATTTGTAAGAAAAACCATCATAAGTTGGGGACTGTCTCTCCATTTTTTCCTCCTACTTTAAATTCTGTTTATCTTTGAAGCCATGTCTTGATTTCATTTATAATTAATTAAAAAACTCAGGCTGCAGACACAACAACATCTTGTTTGGGTTACTTTTATTAAACTTACTTGTGCTGTAAGATTATTTTTATGAGGATGGGAAAAAAGTAAATATATAACAAAGTTGATAAGAGTTGAGAGTGAACACCCCTATACCCACCACTTAGATTTTACTGTTTATATTTTACCATACTTTATCACATATGTATCCATCTATGCATCATTGAATCTACCCATACATCATCTTACTTTTGAAACATTTCAAAGTAAATTGCAGATATGTGTTTACTATCCGAATACTTCAGCTTACATATCACTGACTATTAACAACCTTTTAAGGTTATTTACGAATGTGCATACTTGAAGTTTATTATCGAATATATTCTCAGCCTAAAAGCAGCTGACAGTATGACAACGGTGCACTGGGAGGAAACTCTTTTGGAACTGAGTAGCCCAAGTGCCTACTGGCTCCATAGGGAAACTAGATAAGTCTTTCAGCCTTGTCTCACTCCTACCTTCTTCCCCTGCAATGGTTTCCCCAGACTTCACATGCTTACTAGATGCTGGCTGCCGTAGTTAAAGCTTTCCTTCCCTTCCACCATATGACTCCAAAAAGCACGTTTGCTTCCTCTCATGCCTTCAAATTATCCTTCTTGAAGATGCCTGTCTAACCAAAAACAGGTTTCAGAGAGTTAAAGCATTGGTTTTGTTCCTGCCTGTTTTATTGATTTCAATGTAATTCAGAGATAATAAATGACAAGGAGTGATGTTGTGGTGTTTTCCATTACATAAAGGCTGGATTTGATCAGAGTAGAGGTTATGGGGTAGGAACTTTGACATCAATCCATTGACTGGTGCTTACCTGGCTGATGTATATCAACTCTGGAGCTATTACAGAAGCTCCTGCCTCCTGCCCTGATCCTATAAAATCTGCACTTCTAGTCTGGTAGGAGGCCTAGGATTCTGTGTATTTTTTAAAAAGCTCCCTGGAGCCGGGCATGGTGGCACACACTTGTATTCCCAGCATTTGGGAAGCCGAGACTGGAGGATCTGTGTTCGCGGCCAGCCTCAGCTACTTAGTGAGGCTCTCCGCAACTTAGTGAGACCCTGTGTTTCCTGTTGTGTTTGAATGAAAGTGAATGGAGGACGGGGGCAGGGTATAAAAGGAAGAAAATCTCCTGCTTTACTACCTATTCTGTGGAGAATGAGTAGACTGGGCTGTAATCTTACCTTGGTCTTGAATGTGCTGTGTCCCTTGGAGAATCATATAGTAGCTGTGGGACTCCATTTCTGGATTGAGAAATGACAAAGTTTAGATGAAATCTCATTCAACTTCCATTTTAATATTAAAATTCTATTTTAATGCAGTTCTGGTGATTTTCCATTACACTTCCTCAGTAATGAGCACTGAGAGTTTTAAAGCTGATCATGCTTCCCTCTTTGTTTTTCCAAATTAGCTTAAAGCTGTATTTTGGATCTGAACTTGAGTGACTGTGCCTTAGAGATGCCATCATGTGTGTGCATGCTTCATAGCCATACAGGGTTCTACCTTTTAAGAGCCCTGCTCTTAGTTGAAATCAGAATATTATGGTGATAAATGCATATCCATGTTTATAGCAGCACAATTCACAGTAGCCAAATCATGGAACCAGCCTAGGTGTCCATCAGTAGATTAATGGATTATGAAATTATGGGATATACACACAGTGGAATTATACTCAGTCATAAAGAAGAACAAAATGATGTTATTTGCAGAAAAATGGATGGATCTAGACAATATTATCATGAATGAGATTAGCCAGTCACAGAAAATAAAAGGTCATATGCTTTCTCTCATATGTGGAAGCTAAAAAGAAATTGGGATACAAGAGGGACTCCAGATAAAGGAAGAGAAACCCAGTGGAGCCATGGAGGTGATCTAGGGTAGGAAGGTGTGTGTGGGAAAGGAGACTTGATAAAGGAAACAATTCAATTGATGCTATATACATATAAAAAATTAGCAATGTCACTCTCAATATTGTGTACAGGGAAGGAAATTAGTGGGGTGAGATCTGGGGGGAGCTCACCAAGTGCTGTGTGCATGTATATCCATATCACTCTGAACTTCATTATGATGCATGATTACAATGCACCAATACAAATATATTAAAAAGAACTCTTCTCTTGGTTTAATTAGCTGCATTTGCCATCTTGAAATACTTAATTTTTAAACAAGTGGCCTTGTGTTTTCAATTTGCACTGAGTCCTGCAAATTATGTAGCCAGTCTTAGGTCTTAGTAAACATTATTTTTCTATTCCAACTTTTCTTTGGCTTCATTTTACTATTCTTCTCATATTTTTCATGCATTTGAATTTCATTGTCTATTTTTTCCAATTGCCCTCTGTGCATTTTGTGAACTACCATATTTCCATTTGGTAAACTGGCATAGAATGGGTAAATAAAGGCATTACTTCTGCTATGAAGATTTGCTTCCCCAAACTTCTAGTTGCATTTCCCTCCTTATCTCAAAAGCTAATGGCATTTACTATTTGTGTCATGCATTTTGTGACTGAATTCTATATTACCTTGAATTGCTATCTAACTTTGCCATGTGGACATCTTCACTTCTCAGGTTATTATAACCTCACTGAGCTTTCGTATCTCCAGTGGGGCCTATCTTCATGGATATTGCTCCTAGCAGCCTCGCAGGAAATAATTGTTGAATTAATTTACCTGGAAGTTGAATTGATTTAACTGGCTAAAGGAAGAACGGAAGGGAGAGTTTAGTCAAGAGAAGGAAAGCTGGACAAGAACCCCAGAGGATAACCACTGATGATAATCTTTTTTTTTTTTTTTTGCATGAACCCTATTTATTACCTCAACATATTCCACTGTATGGCTTTCCCCCCGCCCAACCAGAAACTAACATAAAGACAAGAAGCATATACATAGTGGAAAACCATATATTTAAAATTATCCTGCTGGACTCTGTTTATATGGTCCCAATTTTGTTGGCAACATCCAAAGCACCATAATCAGGAGCCAGTTGAACATATGCCTTCTTTTCTCCATCAGGCCTGACCAGAGCATTGACCTTGGCCACATCAATGTCATAGAGCTTCTTCACAGCCTGTTTGATCTGGTGCTTGTTGGCCTTGACATCCACAATAAACACAAGTGTGTTGTTGTCTTCTATCTTCTTCCTGGCTGACTTTGAGGTCAGAGGGAATTTGATGATGGCATAGTGGTCAAGCTTGTTTCTCCTGCAGCGCTCTTCCTAGGGTATTTGGGCTGACTCTCCAGCTGCAGGGTCTTGGGCTGCTGGAAGGTGGGTGACATGTGGATCTTTTTTTGTGGCTGTGCACACCTTTCAACACTGCTTTCTTGGCCTTTAAGGCCTTTACCTTGGCTTTGGCAGGGGCAGGACCTTCCTTCTTTGCTTTCAGAGCCATCTTGGTGAAAAGGGTGAGGATAATCCTTTATCATTGCTTGAATTCCACTCTTTGAAAAAACAGTGGTGCAGTGATTATCAATATTGGGGGTCTCTGGAGCCCTTTATAGTCTTAGAAATTATTGTGAACACCACAAAACTCTGTGTGTGTGTGTGTGTGTGTGTGTGTGTGTGTGTGTGTGTGTGTTGCTAAGGTTTAAACCCAGGAGCATTCTGCTTCTGACATACACCTCCAGCACTATTTTATTTTTTATTTGGAAACAGGGTCTTGCTAAGTTGCTGAGAGTCTTGCTAAATTGCAGAGACTGGCTTTGAACCTGTTATCCTCCTGTCTCAGCCTCCTGTGAACTTGGATTATAGGTATAGGCATGCACCACCACACCTGGTATCACATAACTTTTATTTATGGGGGTTATAGCTTATTACTTGTTATATGAGAAAACTGATAAAATATTATAGTGTTTGATATAATTTACTTAAAATAACAAAATAAACCTATCTTATGTCAATACCATATTTTTATGGAAGTATTTCCTCCCAAACAGTTTCTTGATGAGTGGCACTATTTTGTATTTTGCAAGTCATATTAGTATCTGACTTCATAGAAAAAAGCTGGACACTTCTCTGTTTCTCATTCAGTGTTGCATTATCACATGTCACATAGCTTCTGCAAGACTCCACTGTGCACTTGTAATAAAAATGAGAGCATAAAGCACAAATAATGTATGATTACTATGAAAGTAGGTTTTGCTTTATGGATGCCTGGAAAGTGTTTTATATATTTAATGCATATTTTACTTGCTATAATTTGAGAATATGTATTGTGCACTCAGTTTTCATTCATTACTATTGGCAGCTCTTCTGCGCTAGTAAATTTAGGTTTGTCGAAGTTCAGAGGAATTGTGCAAAATAATGTTGTGGACAGACTTTTATTATAAGCCATTTTTAGTTTTTGTGCTTGGGGATGCTATATAAAATAGTAAAGGTTTTGTATTTTCCTTTTGCCTCTAACCCAGGTGTTTCCAGTATTAACCTCATAACTGATCTTTATAAGGCCTGTTGTAAATGGGCATCTGGAACAACATTCCATCTTCCATGGACAGATCAAGAGCTGGAGTCCAGAAGAAGGGGCTGTCACTGTTTTTTTACAGATTAGTGTTCTGTGTTTAATAAACTTGTCTCTCTGAAAGTTTTAAATAGATTGGCTTTAGGAAGTAAATGATCAGCTAGAAGCGTTCTCTTCTGTCTGACTCATTCATCCAAAACATTTGTCTGTGATATTATTGTCATAATAATACCACTTTCCTGATTTGTTCCTAAGGGAAAGGACGCTATTTTTCTTTGATACTGAAAATTGAACCCAGGGACTTTCTTTTTTTTTTTTTTTTTTTTTTTGCGGTACTGGGGATTGAACTCAGAGGCATTCTACCTTCGAGCTACACCCCCAGCCCTATTTTTTACTCTTTATTTCGAAACCGGGTCTCACTAAGTTGCGGAGTGCTCACTAGGTAGCTGAGGCTGGCCGCGAACCTGGATCCTCCGGTCTCATCCTCCCGAATGCTGGGATTACAAGCGTGTGCCACCACGCCCGGCTGAACCCAGGGACTTTCTACATCTGACCTACAACCCAGAGCCCAATTTTATTCTTTATTTCATAACAGGTCTCATTAAGTTACTGCACATTGGCCTAAACCTACAATCCTCATGTCTCAACCTTCCAAGTACTGAGATTACAGGCACGTGCCACTGTGCTCTGCTAAAAACATATTCTCACCTCTAAGTTTTATCTCCCATAACCTCCGGCAAAGAGGCTGCTCCCGATATTGTAACTGAGACCCAGAGAGTGGGCCTTAGGGAACGTGGTTAGTGCAAGAGGATGAGATTTACTTTGAGCCTGATATTCTTACTGGTTGTGTTGCCTTGGGGAAATTACTTCAGCTCTGAGCCTCAGCTGCCATGAGAACATTATATTTTAGGGAAAGCTATCATAGCAATCATGTGGAAGATGAAACGGGGAGAATCTGGAGATGCCCAAACCAACAGTTTGGTTTGCTATTTAATAGTCAGGAGATGATAATTTGAACTAAGCCACTTGCTGTGGTACTAAGAAAAGAGGGAGCAGACCTGAGAGAATGTTATAAAGTAGAATCAGTAAGTTTGAATGGCCAGTTGGATACAGGAGGTTTGAATGGCCAGTTGGATACAGGAGCTGAAGGAGCGATTAGGATCTCAGACGTGCTCAAGTTGCTGGAACAGGTTAGCTTACCTCATTTACTTTCCTTCAGAAAGAAGGAGCATGTGGAGGTGTGGTGGGTGATGAGTTTTACTTGGGTCATGTGGAGTTTAAGGTAAGAATGAAGAGGAATGGAGAAAATAATCCAATTGGAAAGGTGTATGTGGGCTTACTGTACCTTGGCTGGGAGCTCAGGAGAATTGGGAGATGTCAGTGGTATGCAGTAGATGAAGCCAGGAAGACAGGTGAAGTCACCTAGAGGGAAAAGCGTAGAATAAAAGATCTAGGATTGGCCAAGACCAGGGAAAATTGTTGTTCTTTGAGGAAAAAAAAGATACACAAAAAGTGGCAACTTTTTCTGCAGGAAAGGCAGGTTGCCTACCAACATTTTAGAAGCTGTAACTCCTAAGCAAATTAGCCTTCCTTATTGAGACTGTTTGCAAAGAGAATTTAGAGACAGAGTGACAAATGTTCAGCAGACAGAAGTCAGTTGTTGACTCCAGACAGTTGTGTCCAGAGTCCTCTGGGGACAGAAAGGCTGGGGCTCAGAGGAGCTCCCAGGGGACGGGCTGCCTGTGGGGCAGCGCTGCCCTTTTGGCTTCCCTCTCTGTTTCTTTAGGGAAGGAAATCCAGCTTTGAGTGTCAGTATGAGTAGAAGCCTGGGCCTCTGCTCCAGGGGCTGAAAGTGGCAGCTTGGAAATAATCACTTGTGATAATCCTCAAGAGGAAACCAGCCCCAGGCAGCTGGCAGAAATCTGTTGCCTCAGTAACATCTTCCTCGTAGCCTAAATGGATTTCCATTTTTATTTCTCCTTCCCCCTCTCTCTTACTACTTTTATTCTCCCTTCCTAGTTTCATTTCTCACATTGGTATTTTTCAGTTGCCTATCTGACATTCTGTATTCAAATCTTGGATCACCCAAGGTCATTATTTAATTCTTAGCAAATTTAAGAGAAAAATGTGGAAATGCTGACCTCAGGTTATTCTAAATATGAGGCAGAATTCAAATTGGACTGTAAAGAAAATGATTTATTTATTTATTCATTTATTGTGGTACTGAGGATGAAAACCTGGGACATTCTACATCTGAACTACACCCCCAGACCTATTTTATATTTTATTTGGAAAACAGGTCTAAGTTGCTAAGAGCATCATTAAATTGCTGAGGATGGCTTCAAACCTGTGATCCTCCTTTCTCAGCCTTCCAAGTACTGAGATTACAAGCATGCACCGCCATGCACAGTTTGTTTTATTTTTTAACATACTTCTATCAGTGCATTGTGATCACACATCAACAAGAAGTTCTGAGTGATACGGACATACATGCACACAGCACATGGTATGCTCACCTAGAAAATGTCCTCTTATTCTTTTTTTAATCAATTAATTTTTTTTATTGGTGCATTGTAATCATACATCTTTGTTAGGTACAAACTGGTAAAGGCATACATGCACACATTTCTCATTTAGCCCTTCCCCAATTCCAGCCCCACTCCCTCCCCCTCCCTCCTTCTCAGGTTCAGTTTAGTGATTGATATGTTTGTGAAAATACATCATGTGAATTAGAGTATCTCCACCTCCATCAACTTCATTTAAGTCACCTTCTTTGCTCATCTAAGGTTTTTCCTTCTTCGTCTTGAGTCCCTCTTATATCCCACTTTCTTCCTAGCTTCCGCATTTTAGGGAGAGCATATAATTTTTGTGACTGACTAATCTCACTTAGCATAATGTTTTCCAGTTCCATCCATTTCCGTGCAAATGACATGATTTTGTTCTTTATGGCTGAGTAAAATTCCATTGTGGACGTATCCCATAGTTTTGTAATCCATTCATCTATTGATGGACATCTTGGATGGTTCCATAGTTTAGCAATTGTGAATTGTACAGCTAACCTAACAGTAGTTTCTGATGATTCTCTGGATTTCCACACTGTTGGTGGTAATATCACCTTTTTCAACTCTTATTTTGGGTTGATTCTCTCTTTTGGTTAGGTTGGCCAATGGTTTATCTATCTTGTTTATTTTTTCAAGAAACCAGCTTTTGGTTTTGTTGATTTTCCTTATTTTTTTTATTCTCTACTTCATTAATTTCTGCTCTGATTTTCATGGTTTCCTGTCTTCTACTGGCATTGGGATTAAACTGTTCTTGTTTTTCAAGGGCTTTAAGCTGTGTCCTTAAGTTATTTATTTGGTGATTTTCTCTTGTTCTTATGTGGGCACTCCGTGCTATAAATTTTCCTTAGTACTGCCTTCAAGGTGTCCTAAATTTTTTGAAATGTTGTGTCTCTGTTTTCATTGGTTTCTAGGAATTTTTAAATTTCTCCTCTTACTTTTTCTATGATCCATTCCTTGTTCAGCAGTGTGGTGTTCAGTCTCCATGTGTTTACGTGTTTACTTTGAGTCTTCTTAGAGCTGATATCTAGTTTCATTCCATTGTGGTCTGAAAAGATGCAGGAAATTATTTTACATGTTTTGAATTTGCCATTGCTCACTTTGTGGCCCAGAATGTGGTCTCTTTTGGAAAAGGTTCCATGGGCAGCTGAGAAAAATGTGAATTTAGCTGTAGTTGGGTGAAATATTCTATATGTGTTTAATAGGTCCATTTGGTTTATGGTATTCTGTAGATCTGAGATGTCTTTACTGACTTTTTTTAGAAGATTGGTTTAGTGATGTGAGAGGAGTATTGAAGTCTCCCAGTATTATTGTATTGGGATCTATGTGTGACGTTAAATCATGCAGTTTGTTTTATGAAAATGACTGCACCTAGCCGGGCATGGTGGCGCATGCTTGTAATCCCAGCATTCGGGAGGCTGAGACCGGAGGATCCGGGTTCGCGGCCAGCCTCAGCTACCTAGTGAGGCACTCTGCAACTTAGTGAGACTCGGTTTCAAAATAAAGAGTAAAAAATAGGGCTGGGGGTGTAGCTCGGAGGTAGAATGCCCCTGAGTTCAATCCCCAGTACCGCAAAAAAAAAAAAAAAGAAAATGACTGCACCTATGTTTGGGGCATAAATATTGACAATTATTTCCTCTTGCTGAATTGTTCCTTTTACTAGTAAAAAATGACCTGATTTGTCTCTTCTGATGAGCTTAGGCTTGAAGTCTAATTTATCTGATATCATAGTTGCTACTCCTGCTTGTCTTCGAGTTCCATTAGCATGGACATGGATTACCTTACTCCAGCCCTTCACCTTTAGTTTGTAGGAATCTTTGCTTGTAAGGTGTGTTTCTTGCAGATAGCATATAGATGGATTCTGGGTTTTAATCCATTTTTCCACCTTGTGCCTTTTTATTGGGGAGTTGAGACCATTTATATTCAGTGTGATTTTTGAGAGGTGATTTTTAATTCCTAATATTTTGAGTTTTGACTTCTGTTTGAGGTAGTGTTTGTTCTTCTTTGCTTAGTCTTTTGCTTCTTGGAAATTATTGTTTCTCTGGTTCTGACATTTACTTGTTAGTTGTTCTTTGTAGTTAATCTCTTTGAGTATTTTCTATAGTGCTGGTTTGGAGACATAAATTCCTTCAGTTTCTGTTTGTCATGGAAGGCTTTTATTTCCCTGTCAATTTTGAGAGATAGCTTTGCTGGGTAGGAGAATCTTGGCTGCAAGTTATTTTCTTGCAGAGTTTGGAATATGTTACTCCAGCCCCTCCTGTTTCACGACTTGGTTTGGGAGGTCCAGAGTGATTCTAATGGGTTTGCTTCTTGATGTCACTTGGCCTTTTACTTTTGTTGCCTTTAAGATTCTTTCCTTGACCTCTACATTAGTCAATTTGATTATTATGTGGTGTGGTAAACCTTTTCTTTGATCTTGTCTATAAGGGGTTCTATATGTTTCCTATACCTGTGTGTCAACTTTTCTTTGTATGTTTGGAAAATTCTCTGATATTACTTCTTTGAAAAGATGGTTTGTTTCATTAGTTTCAACTTCTAGTCCATTTTCTATGCCTATTATTTTTGGTTAGCTCTTTTAAAATTGGCCCAGATGTCGTTGATATCCAATTCATGCTGTCAATTTTTTTTTTCTAAATTATGGACTTACTATGCTTTCATTTTTGGAATGATCATCTTCTTTTTTTTTTTTTTTTGCGGTACTAGGGATTGAACTCAGGGGCATTCTACCTCCGAGCTACATCCCCAGCCCTATTTTTTATTCTTTATTTTGAAACCGAGTCTCACTAAGTTGCGGAGTGCCTCACTAGGTAGCTGAGGCTGGCCACAAACCCAGATCCTCCGGTCTCAGCCTCCCGAATGCTGGGATTACAAGCGTGCGCCACCACGCCCGGCTTGGAATGATCATCTTCTAAGAGTGATATTCTATTTTCCATGTGGTCTAATCTACTGTTTATAATTTGTATTGATGTCTTAACTTTAATTATTACATCTTTCAAGTCCTTCACTTCCTTCCAGGCTTCTCTTTGATTCCTGTTCAGGACGTCAGATTATTTATTTGTTCCTTATTTCTTTCCAGATCTCCCTACATTATTTTTGGAAATCTTGTATCATTTCTACTATTAAATATCTTAATTGATCTTCTGGTAATCTCTGCCATTCTGTGTTGGTGTGTTCTGTTGTTGTAGGGTTGTGGTAGCTTATTGTTTCTTTGCTATTTTTCCTTTACATGAGTTCCCTGTTCTTAAGTTTATGTCTTTGCTGCTTTTGCAAGCTTTCTCTCAATTTATAGATTTCTTACTTTTATTTTCTCTCTGTGAATAGTATCTTGTACTGAGTTACAATTACTCTAAGGCTTCTTCTGCCCACTGTAATGGTGCCATTGATGGGTTTCAGGTGTTGGCTTCTAGGATCTGTTTGTTTGTTGCTTCTCTTATGGGGATTCGTCTTCAAGGCATGAGTAGGACAGTTTGTGGCGTCTACATTATTAGGTCTCGATGTGGGATGTATTGATCTATTCCTTCTATCAGCAGAGTTGAGTTTATCTTTGGTGTTTGGCAATCCTGTCTGGTGGTTCACCTCTTTGTTCCAATCTAATTGAGTGCTGCTCTGGCTCTGGAGGGAGAAGTGAGATCGGGTGTCCCCTCTGCAGGCTTAAGCTGGTCATCCCAGGCATTTTGGTCACTGTTGATCATGTGGGGATATGCTGCCTGATTAGGGTGTGGAGTTCTGGAGTTATTTACTCCACATCTGGTTGCTGGGTGGGTATGCACGTCGTTAGATGTCTCAGTGCTCATAGACTCTGCTCTGGGGAGCTGGCTCAATCCCTCTTTTTCTTTTGATTCACATAAAAGTGACTTAAACATGGTATTTAGATCATTTGATTAGCTTACTTCATTGATATAATTAATTTAGTGCACTTATGGTTTCAGCTTGTTCTTCATACCTTTGTTTTCCTTTCTCCTGGGTCCCTTCACATCTAAATTTCTTTTTCTGTAAGCCACAAATGTTCTTTATTGTCCCGTTACTATTGGCCAGCCCATAGATCCTCCTACCAACTACTATGAAGTAAGTACTGCTGCCATCCTCATTTAAATGATGAGACAGAAGCCCTGAGTGTTGAATACTGTGCTCAGGGCCATGAAGCTACTAAGCTGAGAGTTGGCACTTGACTCTACCCAGCTTAGTTTCAGGGTCTCAAGTCTTAGGCCTATATTTTAGTGATGCTTGTTGAACAGCTCTGCTGTCGGCTGATCAAGCCTGGTTTCAACTTAGGGACACTTCAGAGGAACCATAGCTGGTGTCAGACCAAAGACCCCACATCCTTTTCTCTCAGTCATGCACCCTATTTTACCCAGGCCTTCTCCCTCAGCTAAATTTGCCTTATTCTTACAGAGGAATAAAGATATGGTTTCTTTTGTGTTTAATATATACTTTTCTTATTTTTCTGAGAAAAACATTTCTTAGGCATGGATGATGAATAGAGGTACTTTAGTTTTCATGGCTGACACTCTCAAGCTTTTAAGGCTGTTGCTTACTGGAAGCTGGTGCATTAACCACTATCAATGGGTACAGTAAATGCTATGAAAAAAACCAACTCACATTAATCATATAGATCTGCCAGTTGAATGTGTCTGGCAGCTAATGCAGGCACACTGACCCTTAAAGAGCCTCATGAAATATTAATTTGTAAAACAACTATCTTTTAAGTAGTTTTGTGGAAATCATTGGAAATGAGTTTCAAACTTCAGTCCAACTAAGAGAAATTTTATTTTTAAAACTGCAAGGCTGATGAGGGAATAATATGCTAACAATAAAGCAGAATTTTATTAGTCCATCTTCACATAGGCCTTAGTAAGACAATTTTATATT
This sequence comes from Graphiurus murinus, assembly GCA_004027655.1. Classification (NCBI taxonomy): domain Eukaryota; kingdom Metazoa; phylum Chordata; class Mammalia; order Rodentia; family Gliridae; genus Graphiurus; species Graphiurus murinus. The sequence continues at coordinate 97,758 of PVLC010001418.1, forward strand.
TGATGGAAATAAATACCTCTTTTTCGCTATCAGC